>JAGDQO010002009.1:0-54802 GCA_018342035.1 Solanum appendiculatum | reverse complement strand
GATATGTAGACACTGTTAGATAAGAACACCAAAAATTTACATTAGAAGGGAACATGCAACACATTACTCGCTAGTGGAAGAAGAAACTCCCAAAATAACTGAGCAATCAAGTAAGGGGGAAAAAAAACATACGTTATCGGTATCCAAGATGTGTAAGGATGATATTTGTTATATGTGACCTTCGGAAGCTTGTATATGTACTCATACCAAAAATATCCCATCTGACATTTGTATGATAAGTAAACAAGGGAGAGAAGTTCGAAAATTCAGACAGCGGCAAAAGAGAGGAGGTACCGTGAGTGA
Organism: Solanum appendiculatum; assembly: GCA_018342035.1. Lineage (NCBI taxonomy): Eukaryota > Viridiplantae > Streptophyta > Magnoliopsida > Solanales > Solanaceae > Solanum > Solanum appendiculatum. Next base: position 54,499 of record JAGDQO010002009.1, on the reverse strand, counting down.
CATTATGGCAATAGCTGCTTTTATTGATATCCTACGCTTCACTTCAGTTTCCTCAAGTTTCTCCATCCATCTCTCTACCTGATATATGAAACTTGAACCATTTATGAACTAACATTGTTAAGGAAAGGAGCTGAAATTTCAGAAAAGGATAAGGGACAACATCCTCAGCTCTGCTCTGCCAGTTGCAAAAGTTCATAAGTAGACTGAATGACAGGTAAAAATTGATAAATCTCTGAATGAAAACCTACTGTTGGATGGTAGTATGCATATATCATCCCAATTATCCATATGTAACGATCAAGACCTGAACGGAATTCCCATTCATGCAAGAGAGACTGCTTTGGTTTTGAAGGATCTGGGTCAGCATATCCTAAAATACATACATACACACAGGTGTTAGTAATCAGCCGTGACTACTGACTAAGGGGACAAACAAAAAAAAGGAAATTCAAGGTACCAACCAAGGAAGAAAGTAAATGGGCTCCAAACTACTTCAAAGACTCCTGGAACTTCCCACATCAGAATAACAACCAAGAAGCAGGCAATGAATTTAACGGCAATAACTGTCCCATTTTCATTGTATTTGTTGAATATACCAAGGGCCCCATAAACCATCAGTGTGAAAAGAGTGTGCATGGGGCATATATAGTACAACATATAATTGTTGTTAAGGATAACACAGCTAAAGAATACCAAGAAATTAAGCCTCCACATCATCTGTCCATCAAAGACTAAATCTTTCAGAAGCACTGCCAATTAAGGAAAATTCAATACAAAAGATCTGCAAAGTCAACGGGCAGATACTACCTGAGTGAATCTCGCAATGCTGAAATCCTTGCGGATGTAGTAGTAAGAGAAGTTTCCGAACCCAGTCATCCATACATATGCAGCTATAAAAACTCGTATAGCATTGTAAATTTCTGTGGCAGCAAAGTAGTGATACATTAAAAATAATACCTGTTACAAGATATTAAATTGTGAGAACCCAGAAATGTATGGTGCATGCAACAGAAACTTGTAGACAGAAAATAAACTGGCAGATGTTTATGAGAAGGAATACTGTCACTGACTCCAAGTTATTCAAATGATACTGCCTGATTGTCAAAGTGGTACAGGAAACAAGCATTTCCAAGATGCAATTGCAATTGGTTTACTTTTAAATTATGCCATAATTTTTTTCTGATATAAGTTATGCCATCATAAATACTACAGATGGCCCTGGGTGTTTCCTAACTCAAACAAGCCCCCCTTGGAGAAGCATTTTGTTCACGCTCGGACATCCTATTCTCTCCTAGTGCCTACAGCCATACACTAGTATCCTATTTTCTTTTCTCCTTTTTTGTGGGGGCTCATATACTCACAGGGGAAAGCATGTCCAAGTTTTGTCGTTGCGTAGAGCCATTTACTATTATCCAACAATTTTCAATCCCATACTAGTATCATGAGGAGATTCGTTATTCACAACAATAGGTGAAAGATCAAGTTACAACATAAAGTCACATGCCAACATATGCAGGAAAAATCAGGAGACAAGAAATCATAGATTATCAGCTAGTGAATACTTCAAGAAATGAGTTACCTGCATCCATCCTTTCCATTCCTCAGTTTGATGCCGATTCAAATACATTATGGATTTTCCGGAGAAAGGAGACTTATCATGGTGGATCTTAAAAGACGTGATTGCTGAGACAATGATGAGAACGAAGTAGAGGAAGATGAAAAGATCACGATTGTAGCTCTGCAAAGACAACCAAAAGAATAGGCAAAAGCTAGTTAGAACCAAGCAACTGCATACAACCAGTTTCCTGCACACAAATGATACATTAAAGACTAGAACCTTAGAATTTATCCGAAGTCACAAATTTTCTTGAGATAATTAAAAAATACACAAAATAGAGTTAAGGATTCTTGATCAGTTATACTTGCTGCTTTATTTTGAAGGAATGTACTTGTAATCCTTGAGTCTGTGTCTCCACATTGCCAAAGGATATAGAGATGCTCCATCCAGATATAGCACAGAACATGGACCAACTTAGTTTTACATAAAATTATTATTGTAAGAACAATCACAGGGTGCTCCAGTGCTGTAACAGTATTCACGACAAAAACATCATCTTTTCCATCCTAATACTGAAAAATATGTGGCCTAAAAAGTCAAACTGTAGCAAACGAGGAACAGAAAAAATAAAATAAAGAGCTGCGACAGACAAAAAAGGATAGAAGAAAGAAAGCTGCTTCTATCTCTGCTATATTAGTCAATTGTTCATATGCTGCACAGTTAAACTTATCTCATGCTTTTTTAAAAAAAATTGGGTAAAATATCTCATGCTTTTACCCTAAAAGGAATGTTCCAATATTTCTTTGGTTAACGATTATAAACAATGTCAATGGCCCATGAAGAAAACACAGAGATAAAGAAAAGGTTTAATGTACCTTTTTTGATTCACCAAATAGATTTGTACGGTCAGATAGGTAAAAATAAGTCAAAAGAGCACCAAACTCTGATCTGTAGATAAATAGGGTGGATGAGAAACAACAAGTTGAGCCATAGTCTTCAGGAACTTAAGTCTTCAAATCATGAAAGTCCACTTACATTGCTCTCAGAGTTAATCGATTTTCAAGCAAGAAAGTTTCATCCATCAAGAAAAACCTGAGGTGTTTACCTTACATGAGTTCCATGAACTGACATTTCATCTGATTAAAGCAAATATAGAGTTTCAAACCTAGTAATCTGAGATGTCACAGATGAACTTCTGATTCTAGGCGATGTTGATTGAATACCACCTCCTTCCAATAGAACAGCTCTCTCATCTTCTTTGACTGCTTCATTTCCCAACTCAACCAAATTGATATCAGAATGCCTACTGCAATATGTGAGAGGAACTCTCCAGATTTAAATTAGATTGAAGATGAAAGCCCTCACTTGATCAAGACATGCGTCACGGATTTGAGGTACAGTAAAGATATACGCACTTAATTTTTTTTTTAGAAAAACATATATTCATGAAGAACCTGCCACCTTAACTCACTAATTCTAGGAGATAAGATAGGAAAATATGAATGGGCAGGTGAATGAACAAACCGTGGACTAAGAAAGGAATTGTATCATATTTAGATATCAAAGAACTGGGAAATTATTATTCTCACATCTTATGAAACTTATCAATTACCATCATATCTGATCTGATATTAAAATGACGCTCTTTGTAGAGAGACAAAAGCACACAAATGAATGCTCCCTAATGTATATTTTTGCGAGGAAGCATCAACAAGAATAACGGAAAGTAATAGTAATAATAACAACAACAACCATAATAAGGAGCATATTTCTTTATAAGGGGAATCAATAAAGAGCTATCATATAGTCGAGAAATTTTTACATAAATTGCTATCGTCATCCAACAATTTTTCTGCCAAAAATACAGATCCGAAGAGGTTTAATCTGCTTACACTTTGGATGATGCTGAATTTTTCTTGTACTCCAAATACTCTGAATATAACCAAGCAGCACATACCGGCACAATTCCAAGAAAAAATGACACCTGTAATTCATTTAGAGGAAAGTTACATTTTGATATATCAATCATCCATTGTCCAAAATCATATGTCGCTCGGACTCTTCAAAAATGTCGACGGGTGCGTGTCAGATTCTCCAATAGTATATATTTTTGAAGAATCTGACACGGGTGACACATCATTTTGAAGAGTCGGAGCAACATAGCCAAAATCAACTCATTAAAGCTTAGAACTACAAACACCTGATCACATGGCAAAAATCATGTAAACCACCTTCAAACTATAAAATCCTAGAACAATGCTATGAAGTTTGAAACAAGGAAGACAGAACAAGACTCAAAGCTCAAAATTCCCATTAAACATGGAAGCTCAATACAACCAATGGAATATCCAATCAAAGAAATAAAAGCCCAATTTGAAAATGTAATCAGAAAGGCCTCACACATTAGAACATCCAAAATGCCACTTACCCAAAAGCATTCAACATCCTATTATGATTTGGAGTGGGAGTAACCTCTTAAAAAATTAAGTTTAACTCTAAGTTGAATGAAAAGATAATCAAGTGGGAAGCTATGAAACCAATGCTGCTAAGTAAAACAAGTCCACTCAGTGCAGGATGCAACAGAGTGAACAAACATGTTTCAACAAGTAAGGTAAACACATGGAATTTTAATTAAAAAATCACAAGAAGAATCAGATGACATTAAACTGCTGATATTTGAACCAAAACCCAGAATCTAAAAACAATGAGAGAACTGAAGTATGTTATTGAACAAGTAAACTTTATCACCGGTAACCAGAAAGCACTGACCAAAGAAAACCCACAACCGTAACTTGTTAAAACGATTTGCAAAATGAGGAGCATTAACAGTGGAAGCAAATATTTGAACTTAATAGAAAACATGTTTCAACTGCCAAACGAAAAGGGCATTGAGCACAAAACACAGCCTAACTACTCCAAATACAAAACCCAACAAAGAAAATGGATCCAAAAATGGGGTCTAGAAGAATCAAAAGATTGACTAACCTGACCAGGTGACAGGGGGCCATAGATTAGCATCCTCACAACTGATAGAAATGATGATTTCACATCAAAATAGAAGAAGAAGGAGGAGGAGGAGAAATCATGAGATCTAATTATAAATTTCAAATTTGGAAATATTGTTGTTCTCTTGCTATTTATTATACTATGCTGTGCTCGACGGAAAATGGATGGGAGGGTGAACGCTTACATAAAAAAAGTTGGTTGCAAATGTCCCCTTCCGCCTTTAATGATGATTACATAATCACACTTTAAGCTAATCAAAACAACTTCAATCTTGCTTATTCTCTAAAAATTCAAATATACCCTCAATATATATGTTGCAATGCAATATATATAAATTTTATATATTTGAATTGTCGGTCAAAATTAAATAAATTAGAATTGAGAAAAAATATTTTTTTTAATAAAAAGGAATATTCATGTGAATAGCAGTGGGATGCAGCTACTACCGACACAAGTCAAATTATCACTACTGAATTTAAAGCGTGAAATTTCAATTATAGCAAAACTCATATCCTCTTCTACCACTATTCACCAACAATATTACTACTACTGAATATAGGAGCCATAGTAGGGTCGACATTGAAAAATTATGGGACTCTACAAGAGTGTTTACTTTTAGTGAGGACTCTACAAATTGTATTTGATTTGAGTTAGAATTTTTGGATGTTATTTTAACTCTAAACCCTAGCTTATGCCTATATAAACGTATTATATTTCTTTAAGAGGCATCTTGAATATTCCGCAAATTCATAGAATATTTCTTAAGAGATCAAATCCAAATCTTTTTAGTTTGAGAAATACGCTACTAACGGCTCTCAAATCATAGAGAAATCTTAAGATTGAGAAGAATCAAGGGAGGAACAGACAATTTATCAATGAAATTGTGTTTCTTCATATTTTATTTGTGATTATAATTTATTTTATATCCCTTTAAAATTTATTGCAAATAAGTAGTATATGTTTTTTTTTTATCTCAATTTATTGATATAAATAGAATTTCAAAAGTTGATTAAATTTTTTTATTGTAATTTTAAAATTTATTTTAAGTTATATTATTGTGATTTATAATACTTTTAATGTAATTTGTAATATATAAATCATTTTTATGTCTTTACTCTAGTTGTGCCAATTTATGGGGTAGATGAAATTTGAAAAGTCAATCAAATTTTTCTTTGACCTTATGTCATGGGCTTAATATATGTTACACACTTATCCCAATTTATATGAGAGAAAATTTTATAATTGACATATATAAAACTAATTATTATTAGTTATAACATTATTATTTATCTTAGGTCATGGGCTTAATATATGTTACACATTTATCCCAATTTATATGAGAGAAAATTTTATAATTGACATATATAAAACTAATTATTATTAGTTATAACATTATTATTTATCTTTCAAATTTTAACATTAAACAATTACGGAATATAACATTTTGTTAAATAAAAAAAAGTTAAAAATAACGGAATATAAATTAACAAACAAATTAAAAATAGTAATGATAATTAATAATTGGCATAAAATCAACAGAGCCATAACAAAAATAATATTTATTTTTCTTGTTTAGCTCAAAACAGTTATTGGTCTTTTCTCTCACATGTTAATTGTCTATCAAAAACATATTTCTTTTTTTTACTCAATATTCTCTTTCTCTCTCATTTCAAAATAGTAGTCGTCACTGTCTTCTCTCTCGAAATTTTTTTGGTATTCTTTTGGTACGAATCTGGTATGAATCAATGTTTAATTTTGGCATGAAATTGGTATAGAATTATGCAAAATAATGGTATAAATTTTGTATATTGTTAGTTAGCATTAAATGGTATACCATTGTTATATTCACTCTTGGTATGAAATTGGTATAGATATTGGCAAAAAACTTGTATGCAATTGGTATACTATTTATATAACAAAACACAATTACTAGTTAGAATTGATTGATTGATTTGAAATTGATATTCTTTTGGTAAGAATCTTGTATGAACCACTATTTACTTTTGGCATGAAATTGATATAGAATTATGCATAATAATGGTATGAAATTGGTATAGTGCGGAGGTTTTCATTTGAATGGAGAAGAAGAACAATGAAGAAGTCGAAAGAGAAAGAGTAATCGTGGGTGGAAAGTGAAACGTGGGTACGTGGGAGTGGGGCGGGGATGGTGTGTGATAAGTTAAGAAAATCTCTTAAAAGGTGTAATAGATAATTACCAACTGATTCTCTCTTATTAATGTTATTTCTCTCACCTATTAATTATAATAACATTATATATTATATAATTACTTAATAAAATGTAATTAATTAATTTATAAATTAAAATTGATCTGTTAATACTTGTAACTAAAACTTTATAAGTGGTAATAAAAAAAGTAGATATAAAGGCTGTAATATTAACTCTTAAATAGATGTGTGGGGTGATTTTTCCTTGAAGAATATTTCAAGAATCAATAAAAAATATTTTTTAATTATTTTAAGTTATTAATTATTGTGATTTACAATACGTTCAATGTAATATATATATATATATATATATATATATATATATATATTACTGAAAAATGTTTTTTCTCCCTTTGTATGAATTTTTATGGCACATATAGAATTTGAAGAGTCAATCAATTTTTTATTTGATTGTAATTTTTTATTTACTTATTTATAAAATATTTTAAGTTGTTAATCATTGTAATTCTACTTTCTTTCTTTCTCTCTGCTATATTAGAAGTATGAGTTAGGCATCAGGTATCAACATGTCAGTTTTGTGTCATTTCAATTACATTTGAGGGCATTTTAGACTTTTAAACATCAATTAAAGCTACACGTATTTTCTAAACTGCAACTGAGTTTCCACGCGTCCTTCACCATTCTGAATCTCTATCCCTCTCGGTGTTTTTCCTTTCCATAACTTCTTTCTCTGTATCGTCTTAGATTGAGAGAGTATCAACTGCAAAGAGGTAAAGAATAAGAAGAGTAACATTCTTTATCTTCCTCGTGTGCTCATCTCTACTTTTCATACTATCGACTGCATCAGAGTTGATGTCTATTTTTTAAATTTAATTTGGAATTTGGAATTTTTTTTCTTGTGTGTCTTACCCTCTGTACGATATATGGTTTCATCATTCTGGATTATATTTTTTATTTGTATAGATTTTTAGTTGAAAATTTTATGTGGGTCTTCTTGAAGGATGAGTTGTGTGAGTGCAAGTTTAGATTTCCATGTTGTTTTTTGGTCAATTCCTAAATAGTAGATGTGATTTTAATAATTTTAATTAGCTTATTCATCTTAATTATGTTTTTCAGTCTGACCTAAATCTTGGGGTGGAAGATTATGAGTTTCCAGTTCAAATCTGGATAATTCAATGTTCTCCTGAAAGGGTGAGATTTTTGTTTGATATTTTATACTTAACCATCCTTATCCCTGTACTTACCTTTCATCACTCTACATTTAATGTAGAAATATGCTTTTAGTTGAGGATTCGTTTCAACCCGGTCAAGAGATTTCTTAGGTTTTCATCGTTTTCCCTTTGATTTTATTTTGACGTTCAATTTTTTCCTGCCCATTTCTAAATTTGTCTGAATAGTTTAGATTTAGTTTTATGGGTTAATGAAGTTTAAATTTGACAAGAATTGAAATCTATTTTTGGGATGTACACTAATATAAATATAATAGATTTTGTAGTGCTTCAGTCTCATAAGATTATGAGTCTATCTAAAGGAAGGATTACTCTTGAAAGCAACAAGGAAATGGCTAAATTGAGAGTTAATAGTGAATGCAGGCCGATGCTTATAGTTATTATCAGAGCAATGAATTTTTGAGAGATTCAGAGATGAGTATCTAGACAAACAATGAAGCTGTAATTCTACCATTTTAGTATATTTCAATAATTGAGTTTTGAACTACATAATACACAGTATGTTAAAGGACTTGGAGCATCCACATTCAACATAATGAATGTTGCATATCATCAGGGCATTGTATGTGCTGAAACACAGGTAATTTGATTAAAATATGATCTTAATCAAAGTAAGACTTGTGTTAAGGTATGGCCTTACCCATGTTAGTGAAGTGTTTAAAACTTATAAGTGAGTTACTCTTCCATTAGAATTGCCTGTTATTTGAGCGCTTGCTTAAAGTGTTGTAATGATTTAGTCTTCATTGAGCTCATCGTCTTGCAGTACCATGCTGGTAGGTGAGGTCTTAAATGAATTATTCCGAAGTGATATAACACTGTAAGATGCATTAAGTTCTCCCCCTGATTTTTGCATTAGCTTTCAGTAGATTAAGCTATATTTTTTCTCCGGATTCTAAGATTAAATAGTTTCATAAGAGAGGTAAGACAGAGTATATTGCATCCTTTATTTCTAGGACAATACTTGGAATTTGGTGCAAGTATAGATATTTGAAATATTCACAATCATGTATGCTCAAGTAGTAATATCTGCAGTAGCTACAATCTATACATCATGGGATGCATTCTAAGAATCCATATCTGCAATGATTTTTACTACCAATGACATTCTTTGTTCATGCTTCTCTTCATCACTATCTCTCTTCGGTTTTAGTATTTTTTTCATAGTTGTGTTCCATAGTAATTTCTCATCTTCTTTCTACTAGAAATCAGTTGATTTGCAACTTTTGTTTGTTCTTGGCTTCAATATAGGAGAAATAGTAGCTCGATAATTTGTATTTTAAATATTCACAATCAGGTATATGCTTAAGCAGAGCTCATTTTCTATTTTGATATGATATAAAAATGAACCACCTCAAGAAGATATTTTTTTAATAAAATTTTCTTTGTCAAAGGCCCTTCATAAAAGGAGAATACACATCAAAATGGTTGCATTTATATATAGTTAGTTAGATTACTGTTAATAAATTTTGTTTCTTTTCCTTTTTAGTAAATGAAATTGAAAGAACTATATTAGTGAGTCATGCTTGCAATTGTAGTTAGATTACTGTTAATAAATTGAAATTGAAAGAACTATATTAGTGAATCATGCTTGCATTTGTAGTTAGATTACTGTTAATAAATTTTGTTTGTTTTCCTTTTTAGTAAATGAAATTGAAAGAACTATATTAGTGAGTCATGCTTGCATTTGTTTGTTTGTATAGGATACCAACAGTTGATCATTTCATTTTACAGGTGTTTTGGCTAGAGATGATTTTTGACTAGACAAGTCCAAAGATAACATGTCCCTTTTTGCCCGTATATATATATAATTGGCACACATATTCTCATATATGTAAAGAAATGTCTTTTACTTCAGCATGTATAATGTTCTCATAGATGTAAAAGTATATCATGTGGCAATTATAAACATGTTTTGTTCCAAAATATATGTAAATACTGCCATAACAACAATAACACAGATTCTTTTCTTGCAATTTTATGTCGAAAAAAAATTTAATAAAACAAAAAATCTCCAATCTGCTACAATATTGGACCCGTCCTAGCACGGGCTAACATCGTCTAGTACTATATTAGAAGCATGAGTAAATATTTGGTATCAACATGGTTGCTTCAATGTCATATAACTTTTGTTTAAGGGCATTTTAGACATTGGACATCACTTGCATTGTGTCTCTCAACCCTGATGTCGGCAAGCCACCATTCCATAGTTAGCCGCTCCTTTCTGAAATTCACGTCTCGCTCAAATTGAATAGATACTACCCATATCCATCACCTTCTACCTTGAAATAATCGTTCATTGGTGTTCTCGGTTGGATTTAATATATTGTTATATTCTCTCCTGTTTGTTTTTGTTTTGTATAGGCGTTGTCGATATCTTCTCTAATCAATTCATAGGAATTTGCTATTTGCTTTCAATTGTAGAATTGTACTTCACTTTGCACATCATATATTCGATAAAAGTTCTGTTCATATTTCTAAAACAACTGTCTATTGATTCAAACTCACAAACTGATAAAGTTATTTATTCCTTAATTTCTCGACAATTGAAAACGATGTATGTTTCAAATTGCATATGCTCTGAGACTTGACAGAAGGAGAGCTGCAAAGTGCAAACAGTTTCACTTTCGAGTTGCGATATCACGTAAATTGATAATAGCTTCTTTTTTTGAGAAATTAATTAATTTTTATTGATTCTAGCATGTAGAAATGTTTGTTGGAATGTTACAACACATATTACTGTCTGAAACAGTTACGATATATAGTTGAAGACAGATCATCAAGTATTTGAATTAAGGTAGAAAACAAGAAATCTATATGTTTGGAAAAAATTGATAATATAAAGGTTAGTGATCAAGTGTACTATCTATGATCATGATCCTCTAGCTCCTGTCATACCTGAGATTATACCTGATGATCATCGTGAAACGAAGGAAATAATATCAAATGTATCCCTCTATGCTGCTTGACAGCCTAGAGAGAAGATGATCATGCAAAATATAGCTAGAAGAACTGACTCAGTGAGTTAGTTCTTTAGAGAAGGATGAAGTGTTAATGCTCTAAATTGAGATCGAACATATCTTAGATTGACCAATTATAATTACTATTAGGTCATTTTTAACCTGATATATTTTATTGATTTTCTAAAGAATGTCAGGGTCCCTTGAGTAAAAGTGAAGTTTATTACTCCACAACTTATGCACAAAGAGTAAATTTTCAGTATTTATGTAGATATATTAATTTTGAACCCTTTCATGAACATGAAGTAAGCTATAGCATAGTGGTAGATCTCCTTTTAAGTTAACCCTAGCATCCAGGCAGGGGCGAATCTAGGGGGAGTCACCGGGTTCACGTGAACCCATGCTCCCCTCCTGAGATCATATATAATAATGTTATATTTTTTTTAAAATATTGAAATATAGATGTGTGAACCCATACTCGGAGTATCATATTATGTGACGATGATTGGGTGCACCTCTCTAAGTGAGGTTAGAAATCTGAATCTTATATATGTATAGATATATCCGATCAAATTTACATTTTAGGTCCACCTTTTTATAATAGTGCACCCCTCATCTCGAAATTCTGGATACGCCTCTGCATCCAGGGTTCAAGCCCCATTGTGAACTTTTATTTTTTTTAGCTTTTCTTCCTTTAGTTTCAGGACCAATCTTTCACCATTTTTGTTTGTTTTTTTTTAAAAAAATGTGCTGAAAGAGTATATTTAAACCCAAAAAATCCAAACGTGCTAAAAGGTCTCCTGTAACGGAAAAAAAATTTTGTACCTATAAACTATATACTACTACTTTCTTGGAATTGTGTTTTGTTGACTTATTTACTCGTATATATTTTTATTTTTTGAATTCCCTGAATGAAAATCCTGGATCCGCCACTGTATGGTCAAGTGACCGTGTAAGTCCACTGAATAAGAAATTCAATGATGTTTGATATTTCTTTTGCTGATTTTAAAAGTTCTCTTTTTAAATTCGAATCTTGTGTGGATGATATGTTAAGTTAGATATGACCAAATACACTGCTTTTCGACATGTCAGATCAATATTTTGTAGTAGACCACCCACAAAGTGAGTTCTTGAACATTATTTGGAAAATTCTGCGTACCACATTTAGATTGCATTGCTTATGTCATCTCTTATCATGTAATATTATGCAGCTATATTGATTGTATATTTGTGTCATCTTTTGCTCATATTTTTAGACACTCAAATAAGGAGATATGATAGTTGCTACATTTTTTTCCAGTGGACCGTAAGGATATAAGTTAACCATGCTCTCCTTCCAATTTTAGTACGGATTCACGTGGTGATAATATATGCTAGAGAGTAGATGAAAAAATGTCGACGAAATTTTCAGATTTGTGTGTTATATACCTCATTTTTGCTTATATATATTGTCATAACCTAAAATAGGAACTAGACAGAATAGTTAATAACAAAACATATAAAAGAAAATTTAAGAAATACCCAAATGAGGTAATTCATTTTTGAGGTATACACTCAGATTTACGTTATGAAATGACATGCATCATTTTTGTCATCAATGTTCAACTCTGCAACATTTGGAGTATACTATCTTTTGTTTTCCTCAATATTTATCGAGAAGAATGCACCAGTTGACTGCATTTAGTTTTTTTTGTAGCTTACTGATGGGAGAGAAGTCCTCGGAGGAAAAGAAGTTGCAGTTAGCTATATTATGTGCTTTTTGGTTATGAAAATTGTAGAGTTCTTTCGGATGTACATATGTTTTGGGCACTCATAAAACACTTGGTGCTTTCCTGTGAGCACCCAAGGACAACGGCTGCGGATTTTTTTCTTATCATAAAAAAAAAAACTTGGTGCTTCCCATAAATAATGATAATGATAATGATAATGATAATAATAATAATAATATAATCTATTCAAACATGGTAATTACGATTAAAACAATACAGTACAATTTAATACGATAAATTATAAAACAATATGCAACAACCATCTTCTCTCGTGCTTTAATATATAGGAACATTAAAGCTCAAAAGTTTCTTTAGATATAAAACAATTACATAATTTTGACAACCACAAATTAATTATTTAGTGTCATATATAGACACATACTTTTGTGGCAATAATTCTTAAATGTTTTTTCTTAAGCTTTCTTTAGAGGAGTATTGCCAATGCAATAGTTTTCACGGCAGTCTGTCATGCAACTTCCAAAGTTGTTCTTATCTGCAAAATTGCATAGTCATTATGTAAGGCAAGATTAAATATATATTGTGTAAAAATTTTATTTATTTTGTAACTAACAGTACTACTTCTTTTTATCTATGTATTCAAAGCTTGTGGACGCAAAAATGTTAAAATTAGATAGTGAAAAACAAACAAAACAAGTATAGCAAGATAAGGAGTAATTACTTACCATATTTGATGAGAAATTTATAACAATGGCCAAGAGAACATCCAACATTACAAACGCGATTTCCAGTAGTAAGTGACTCATCCATATCGCATACGAGAGAGCACTTCGTAAAGCATGAAGGGTTACCATGGCACACTTTAGTACAATGCTTCACACAAAAAGGGACACCATGGCACTCTGTAAACAGAAGCATTGCAAGGAACAAAATCAATACAACTTTCAATGTCATAATTAATTGGGAGATTTGAGCTTTCAATATGATATTTGTTATTTGGTTGATGTGAAAAAGAAGTCCTCACACTCAATTATTTATAGAGGAAATGAAAATATATTATAATATTATTTTTTAGATTATTATAACCAGTAGATATAACATAAAAACAAAATATTTGAATCGCCTTGGTTTTATCATGTGTTCACTTCTTTATATTTGAATTTTTTCTTAGGGAATATATTCTGACTTTTCCGTATTTGTTTGACCATCAGTATTTGCATCTTCTAAATCTAAACTTCAATACTTGATCGACAGAATGGCTTTAGAGATCCTTTTACTTTTTTAAATTTATCATCTTGGTTCTGGTACTTCATAGAGTTTTATACCAGACACATGAACTTGTTCAAAACTAGTATTTTGTTTCTTAAATCTTTTCTTATTTGAGCGGTAATAAAAGTCCTAACATTTAAGACTTTAAAATCATATTACAATTTTGTTAACTTATAGCAATCCTTTTTTTTTTTATTAAACTAACTAATTACCCATCACAATTTTTTTAACTCACGATATGATACACTTTATTTTGTATTAATATGTACTTTGAGAATGGCTTATCATATGTACTTTGAAGCAAATATTTCAAGCTGTAAAAAAAACGTGTTCAAAAGTCCAATGGTTGAAATTCTTTCGTGGTGCTACAGCCAGTCAAAGCCACACATACTTCAGTCGATCGACACCCCTTCGTCGAAAAATTACACTCTTTGACTTTTATGCAATTTTACTTATTTATATTTTGACACCCCTCAATCAAAATTCTAGCTCTGCCACTAGCTACAGAGCGGATTATGGTACAATAGTTCAGTTGTAGATTTTCCATCACAAAAATTCATACACCTTACCTTGATTATAAAATAATAATTGTAAAATATAAATATGTACTTCTACCTCAATTCCAAATGTTGCATTGATCCTTTTCATTAGTTTGGTGTGCGTATGACGTTAGTTGAGTGTTTGGATTATGCAATTGAATATAGGCTCTCTTTTTCTTCTTTATTATTATTTTTTTATTTGGCGTCTAATATTTATATTAGCGTTTGATTAAATTTAAATGAGTAAATTACATAAATCACATAGTGTAAAGATGAAATTACTATCTAATCCTATTTTTTTTTCTAACTATAATAATCCCTTAAAATTAACCCAAGCCGGATACATTAATGAAAGCACGGATACATTAATACATTAATACGGATACATTATTAAAATAAAAATTAACTCAATCCAGATACATTAATACATTAATACAGATACATTAATAAAATAAAAATTAACCCAATCCAGATACATTAATGAAAGCGCAGATACATTAATATAAGCACGGATACATTAATACATTAATATGGATACATTATTAAAATAAGAGATTTTAGTTATTTTTAAAAGATATAGAAACAAATGGAAAATAATATACTTAAAGGTGTGTACTTTAGTAACTTTTCCAATTTAAATTCCTGTTGACAAATTTGACATTAGGGATAAAGAATTTTCTATCAAAGAAAATTTCATAGAAAGTTAGGTATAAGCATGTATGCTAAGTGTCGCACCCCCTTTTTTCGCAAAACGGGGTTGTGCAGCGACCTAACAACTCTTTTGGATTTTATTAAAAGAAGAGTCACCACCTAATGAATTAAGGGCGCATTAGGGCACCATTCCAACCTAACTAACTCTAATCAAACTAAGGTCAAACGAACCAGAGATCGGGTAAGGATTCAAATTAACTCGAAGAGAAGGTGTTAAGCACCCTTCGAGGTCCACAAAAGGTGGGTCCCGACCGTATCTCATATTTTCATGTAGGGGTTACAAGTTGCCAAATAAGATCTAATTTTATTAAGTCTATTAATTAAACTAGTGATAGAAAATAAATGAACATTAAAACACTTAAATAATTAACATAAACAAATAAAGAAAGATAAGCGAGAAGACAGAAAATACACAATTAGATAGAGAAAGACATTTTTTAATAATTAACTACCCCAAACAAGACACATAATAAAAGAAAAGAAGGAAAAAAAGCGAAAAAACACTTAAGTAAGACTTGCCCTTTTTGGATCAACACTCGGCTTATTCAGCATGCCAAGACAAATTCATAATAATTTTTTTTCATTTGTCGGCTTTTTGCTCGAGTCACCTTCCATCAAGTTCAAAGGACTAAATACCCCTACCCTCCCTTTTCTAAAGTTCATTTATTATTTAGATCTTAAGCGAACTAAAGAAATTATAAAACTAGCGTCCTAAAAGGTGACTAGCGTCCCACTTAAAGTCCAAGAGACATTGGACTTAACTAAAGGTAGGTTTTAGACAAATAAAATATAGGTTACCTAAAAACTCTCTAGACGTCAAGCAAGAACATATTGGACAACACTTAGCACGTAAAGTCTCAAAATGGCCTCTAATTTTTAATTAAAAAGCTTGACAAACACAAATAAAGTAAAAGGATATCATGCGAAGTGTATGCATATAAAAAGCATTAAACAAACAAGTATTATAACAACAGTCTAATTACTAATAGGCGGGCAAAATTATTATAAGGCAAAGCTTGATTTTAATTTAATATTTAATCTAAAACAGATTTTTAAAATGGCCTGCAGAAAACGGTCATTATTTTATTTTTAAGTGACACACGAAAATAAAAGTTCAGAGTGTAGAAATTTAACAAGTTGTCAGATTTTAAAACGGTTATTAACATGCTGATATTTATTTAAGTCCTATAGGCAGGATTTCTATGTGATTGACACTCTTTAAGTTTATTAAAATACAACTAATTAGTTAACAGAAACCAAAATTATTTAAAATCTGATTTTAACTTGCTAAAAAATTTTAATCTAATTAATTAATATGCTGATCTAATTCAATTAGTCCTATGAGCATGATCTCTAAGTAAATTAACTGAAATCAATTAATAAAACACACAATAATGGAGAAAAAAAACAATTAGGGCAGATCAACATTTGAACAGTTCAGACTTTACTTCTTTTAAATTTGTTAGCATGCTAAAATTATTTTTAAAAATTGGTTGATTAACATGCAAAAACACACCTGCATACTGCAACTAATTAAGTCGATTATTTAATCTGATTATTAGAATTTTAAGTTGTTATTGACCCTATAAACATGATTTCAATGAAAATGATAACCCGAAATAATCATTTAGGCTTATGCATGATTTTACACCCAAATAACATATTAAATAATTAAATCTATAGGCATGGTACCTACTTTGAAACTGAATATAAACCGATTACTTTAACGTCAACACTTGTTAAATTACTCCTTACATAATACAAGTTTGCAATTAATAGGTTACGCAACACATATACAAAAAGCCGTGAATATATATATGTCAAAGGGTGATAAACAAATTTGTTAACCTGTTTTAGCAAGTAATTAAACATAAGGAAAACTTACTTGGTTGATTAAAGTATACAAAGCTCAATTTTATAAAAAACATTTAAACAGATTTATAGCAAGATGTCACTGAATATGAACAGATGATCCCGCTCCTATAGGCATGCTTTCTAACAACAAATAGGTTGCGATAAAGTAATAAGTAGCACGTAGATCCCCTCCCCCTTAGACCATTCCCCAAATTATTTCATATATGATAGAGAGTTAGAATTTACAAGAAATAAAAATAGGAATAACAAAATAATACATAATAAATGTAAATGTAAATAAAACAAAGTCCTGTCTTCAAAATTCCATTTCGGGCGACTCTTCGAATCTTGAACTTTAAGTTCAACATCCTGCTAAACCAAAGAAAAT
Source organism: Solanum appendiculatum (assembly GCA_018342035.1). Classification (NCBI taxonomy): domain Eukaryota; kingdom Viridiplantae; phylum Streptophyta; class Magnoliopsida; order Solanales; family Solanaceae; genus Solanum; species Solanum appendiculatum. Next base: position 37,074 of record JAGDQO010002009.1, on the reverse strand, counting down.
TATACGGCCAACATATATATTATGCATAGGCATTCTTGTATGACAAAACTAATTATCAACACATACACACAAGATTCAACAAGTAAGAATCTAACAAATATAATCCATAAAGAAAGGGAGATTAAGCTTAATAAAGAATCTAACCGGTTAAGCAGATTATGTATCAGCAATGAAAACTAATTCGATCCCAAGTATCGACCCGAACACAGCAAACAAACAAGCACAGAAGCAACCTCCTTAGTTTGTAAGAACTCTTTTTATTTTTTAGAGTAGAGAGCGTTTTTCTTATGAAAAGCGTTAAAGTGTTTCAGTATGAGAGAGTATATATATTTTTTGCTAATGAAAAGCGTGAGAAAATAATGAGAATGAGGGTCACTTTATATAGTGAATGAGTCAAAGCAATTAAGGAAAAGAATCGAATTTTGGTCAATTAAATATTATCTTTCCTTAAATAAAAGGAGAATCAAAAAAAACTTATTTTTACCAAAAACAAGAAATCCATCTACTATTAAACAAGGTAAGGAAAATCAATTTAAAGCAATCCGTCTATCAATATTATTAAAATCAGGCGCAAAACACTTTATAAGGCAAGACAATAAAGTGCACAAGAATCAGTATTCGCATATTCACATGCTAACAAACATCTACCATAAATAAGTAGGAAAGAATCAATAAACTTAGCCAAGTATAAAAAAAAAGCAGGTCAATATTTACCGGTATCAAGGCATTACTTAATGTTAAATTGGAGAAACGAAACAAACCTGTAGAGGCAATAAAGCAAAATTGGCCAGCAGCAAAGATTTCAATTAACAAAGAAAGGGAAATAATTATGTTGAAGAAAACAAATATGGCTCTCAGTTAATTACGACTAAATCAAGTCTTTACGAGGAAGAAATCAATCATGCTAACAACTAAGAATTCAAAAATAGTCTAAAGAAAACAATCATCACAAATATATTATATAGGTATGAAAATTGAAATTCACCAATCAGTTGTTATAATATGCTTGACATCTGAACTTCTCGGAAAACCCAGGCTTCTTATGTTAATTCAAACAACAAGATGGGCAAAGACAAGAAGACGAAGAGAGGTGGCGTCAGCATGCTAGTATTTTAACAGTAGAGGTTCAATTAAGACATACAAGAGTTTTAACCAGATAAGATCATGAAATTCTTATGACAACAGTAGCATTCACATGATTAGCTGAATCTGAATTTTTAATATACACGAATGAGAAGTACTCGAATCAACCTGTAATTTTAAGCTTAACAGTGACATGCATGACAATTTAAGTTCAGAAATAATGAAAGAAATTCATACGCGGATCAGTAACAGATCCGTCTTCAATGGACCAAAATCTTGAAGTTTCCTGCTTACTCAGATAAATGGTGCTCGTACTAGCTGCTGCCCGTAGCTCTGAACCTTGATCGTCATTGTGGTTGTTGGTGTCTTCGTCGGGGTTGCGTGGTGGTTCACTGGCGATGGTTTTGCCGGCTTTGCGGGGAAAGAGAAGAGGAAAGCGAAGGGGCTTGCTGGTTGGTGTTTTCGCTGGCGACTGGGCCAAGGTGGGGTACGGCGGCCTGGCGATGGAATCTCGGCGGTGGTTGCGTCTGGTGGCTGCCGGTCCCGTCCACCGGAGAAGAGAGGAGAGGGGACGCAAGGGAAGGGGAGAAGAGGATGCGGCGGTGGAGAGGGGAGAAAGGGGATCGCACCGGCGGTGCTTGGAGGTGGCGGTTTTTTGCTGGAAAACGAGAGGGGAGAGAGAGAGAGGCGGCTGCCTCAAGAGATGGAGAGGAGAGAATGAAATTTGTTTTTAGGGTTAGGGGATTTTGATAGGTTTCAAATAGGAAATATTGGTTGAGTAAATCTGGACAGGTGGATTGATCGAGATGAGCGGCTTGGATTGAATTTAGGTGTTGATCAAATGGATGGACAGATGAGATCAAATTAGATTGGGGTATTGAGATTAGGGACAGATTGGCTATGTTTGAAATAGAAATTGAATGTAATTTGACTAGAATTGAAACAATAAAGTGGTTACAATCGCAACTAATTTGAAACAAGATGCTGAAATTGAAATGAATTGGGTAGAATAGGATACGAATTAAATGATTTGAGGGAGGATAATGTGAATTGCAATTTAATTAATTATGTACTACAATTAATAAATATTTTTTATATAAAATAAGCATACTTAAATATTTTGAACCTTAAACCGATAAGTAAAATAATTATTTCAAAATTTGAAAATCGATAAATATAATTTAAAAATAGTAATTTGATAAGAAAAAATATAATTACAATAATTTTTTATAAATTACGAATATTAAAATATATAATTATTTACATAAAAACTATTTGTAATTTTGAAATCGTAATAAGAGAAAAAGTTTTGTAATACGTATTTAATCAAATAGCAATTCGGAAAGGGTCATAGGTCGGTCAAAATTGGGTGTCAACAGCTGCCCTTTGGTTTCTCGAGAATGAAGGATGAATTGTCGGGCAACCAACGTTGATTGAGTAGCTGATTTTGTCCGACTAGCGGAAAGATGTTAGTCGGATCAATTGAAATGCTATGGGCTATGAAAAAGGGTATGGCCGAGACTTTGGTTTCTAAGTCGCCTACATATCTTTGGTATTACGAGAATCAGGCCATATGTAGTTCTAGATTTAGAAGCAAACTATACTCCTAAGAATGCGAATAACGGTACAGGATTCGAACGGAAGCGATAAGGAATTGAGGGGTAAGATTAGAGCTTGAGGTAGAGTGAATAGAGTAAGGAACGCCTTCAATTGAGAACAAAACCATACAAGTGGCAAAGTTGAAAGTGTCGTAAGCCTGATAGTCGTACCCGAAAGGGCAATCGATCATGTCCGCAATCTGTCAATCTTTGCAAATCTGTAACTTGCACTATTACTAGATAAAGCGATTAGGGCATATATATCAATTGAATGATAAATAATTTATAAACATGATGCAATTTCCCATATAGACCATGAGTTTGCCTTAAGACTATGAAAATGATGTCTTTGGCTATGATATCTAGGGCCATGATACACAAAATTAAATCCTCAGGTCATGAAAATGTTGTCCGTAGGCTGTGAAAAATGATGCCCTTAGACTATGACACCTTCGGATTATGAAAAGCAAAAATTAAATCCCTAGGCCATGAAATGATGTCTGTAGACCATGAAATATGATGCCTTTAGACTATGACGCCTTCAGAACATAAATGATGAGTAAAGAGGGCGTATCTGTTTTTACATAATTCGGGCATCAATTGATATTTGCACTTGAGTCGATAGACACTCAATGTGGATGTGTTCCTCGAGCTCATTGTGGTTTCCATGATTTGATTCAATAGTAGCTCTAACATCGTCCTCGGGCTCAATATCATTCTCGGGTACATGCGATCCTCGGGCACAATGCAATCTCTGGGCATATGCAATTCTCGTGCTCAATGCGATTTCTCGGGCTCAATGCAATTTTTCGGGCACAATGCAATCTCAGGCACAATGCAATTCTCGGGCTCAATGCAATCTCAGGTTTAATGCAATCTCGGGCTCAATGCAATCTCGGGCTCAATGCAATTTTTGGGCTCAATGCAATTTTCGGGCTCAATGCAATCTTTGGGCTTAATGCAATCTCGGGCTCAATGCAATTTTTAGGCTTAATGCATTCTTCGGGCACATGCAATTTTCTCAGACTCATGCAAATGCAATTCTCAGGCACAATGCAATCTCCGGGCACATGCAATATCTCGGGCACAACGCAATCTCGGGCACATGCAATTTCTCGGGCTCAATGCAATTTTTCGGGCTCAATGAAATTTTCTCGGGCTCATACAGATGCAATTCTCAGGCACAATGCAATCTCCGGGCATATGCAGTTCTCGGGCTCAATGCAATCTGGGGCAATGCAATTTTTCGGGCTCAATGTAATATCTCGAGCACAATGCAATCTCGAACACAAGGTCATCTTCGGGCATAATGCAATTTCTCAAGCATAGTATAATAGCAGCTTAGAATTTTGTCTAGCGATTGTCGAACTCAATATAAAGTAGCTTGATCCTTTTGTCCTGTTGGAAAGATAGAATGCCATGTATAAGATAGCTTGCTCTTTCGTCTTGTCCTTTCGAACTCGTTATGATATTTGAGAATATGAAGTGGCTTAGACTTTCATCTTATTGGAAGCCGGGGTGCCATTTACTGGCAATTATCGGGCCCAGTATAAAGTAGCTTGGTTCTTCAGGCTGTTGTTGAAATTGCTTGTTGCATATGTACCTGTCTTTTTTGCATTCAAAGAAAAATAGTTAGTTAAAGAGGGGGAGGTTGATTTGTATCTCCGGTTTGGCCAACATGCTCCTTTGATGGTTACTTGGAGAGTGTCCTTCTATTCTGGATGCACTTTTTCAAAAATTTTAGGTCCACTCAAAATTTCTGCCCCAGTGTAAAATTTCAGATTTTCTGACGCTTCTTTGTGGTCTGAAAGTTGTTTCTCATGGATTTTTGAGACCCCCTTCAAAAATTTTGCCCCAGTTTCAGGATTCGTAACAAAATGGGATTATTGAGGACCTCTCAATCCAGTGACTTGCAAGAAAATAATCATTTGATAGAATTTTTGAGACCCTCTCAAAAAATTCTGCCCCAGTATTTGACTTGCAAGAAAATGCTCTTTTCATGGAATTTTTGAGACCCTCTCAAAAATTCTGCCCCAGTTACATACTCAAGGGAAAATGATATTTTTTATTAGGATAAGACCGAACTCCATAGGAGTGCCTACATATCCCCTCTTAAACGGGAATCAGGTCTGACGTAGTTCAAAAGTTACAAAGTAGAAGAGCATAAACCAATCCATTGAAAGGAACATTATTCGATGATAACTGAAAAGGCTAATCAGGCCACATTTATTGTCCATCCACTAATATGAGTACTTTCCTTGCCAAATCTTAATGGAGCATGAATGTAGAAAATGACATAAGCTTTTATTGAAGACTGCTTCAAATGCCTTTCAACATGTTCACTGTTGGAATTCCTCGATCATAAAGTCCTTCAAGTGTATGACTTTGGTATCAATCAATTTTTGAATTTTGTCCTTCAGATCATGACATTCTTCTATGGTATGTCCTTCCATCCCTGAACGATAAGCACAAACCTTGTTGGGGTAATACCATGTTGCATGGGTATTCGTTATTATTGCACTTATAGGAGTAATGTGGCCAGCAACCTTCAACTTTTCATAGAGTTGAGCTATGGACTCAACCAAAGTAGTGTAAATTTTGATGGGCTTCTTTTCAACATTGAAGAGATTTTTGCGAATATGTCGTTGAGCGAAGGGTTTGGCATTGTGGATGGGATATGTAGGTTGTTGACATGGCAGATGTGGCATTTGATAGGGAGGCATTTGATATGGTACGAACGGTGCATGATACCATATATTCTGGTATAGAGGTGTTTGATATTGGAGAGGTTGTATAATGGGATTCTGTCGACATGGAGTAAGATATGGAGGTCTGGAGGCATATATAGGATGTTGGGATGGATATGGATGATTTGGAAACTGATTGTTCGTTGGAGGAATATTAATGGAGCTTGGTTGATTTTGAGGAGTAGGATGAATTGGTGGAAGGTTATTTTGGAAGGTGGACTGATTTGTGACAAGATGGTTATCCATATTCGTCTCCAAAGAAGGATCGATAGAGAGTAACAGCTTAGCCCATTCGCGCATATCAGCTACCTCTTCCTCTAATTCTCTTATTTTCTGCTCCAACCTTGAGACCAACTCACTTGAAGGGTATTCCCTTTCAACCGTTTTTGTGGCAGCATGGTTATCATTCAATTTTCTCTTTCCCTTGCTATTCGAACTAGGAGGAGAAGGAAGAGCGCCTTTTGATCACGTGTGGTAAACCATGGTCTACAGATCAACCGTTGTGAAGGGGGTAAACAAAATAAAGAAAAAGGAGATCAAGTTAGAACACTACATAAATTGAGATAATAAGCACATTATTTTTTGCAAAATAAACGCCCTAAAATGCAAGGAGCCTCATTGAGCCAGAGGTAGGCCTAAGACGACAAATAAGTGGTGCACAATGATTAATTCAAGCCGTTTTTGCCAATTTGGAGTTTAGAGTTAGAATAAAAAACAGACTATTGTTTATTGCATGAAATTTGAACCATTACATCATAATGAGAAAAAAGCAATAAAATAAACTAAGGAAAAATGGGGTAACATGGGGAAATCATCCTAAAACTCGACATCTCGGAAACATCGACCCCAAGAGCTTGGTATAATTTGCCCTCTTATGCTTGGAGTGGCTTCATATCCGCGATTCAGAAAATTGTGTGCCCATATGTTCTCTCTCTCATCAGTGAGCCCAGTGCTACATATGTTTCTAGCACTTCCTTCTTAACTGAATCTTATCTTATATGGATTGTAGACTCAGGATCCACCGACCGCGTGAGTCGAGATCGAGAAGCGTTTGTGGAGTTTCGTCGAGTTTCATCTAAATCAAGGTGGATCTACGTGAGAAATAATGCGAAATTGAAAGTCAAAGAAATAGGCACTTGCAAAGTGGACTTGTATGGTGGTCGTTCTTTGATGTTTCATGACGTCCTATATGCTTTAGAGATTCGACGAAACTTAATATCTGTGTCTGCTCTTTTAGACGTTGGTTTTGATTTATTTATTTGTCGTAATGGTGTTAGAATAACTCTAGGTAATGTTTTATATGGTTTGGACTCTGTTATGACCGTTTTATCTTTTTAGATTGTAATCCTTCAATTTATGACTATTATGTTGACCGTTGTATAATGACATGTTATTCAAGTAATAATGATATTGATGTTATTACATGGCATGCAAGATTAGGTCACATATGGCAAGATGGGATGAATAGGTTGGCAAAAGTAGGACATTTAGGTTCTTTTACCAAAATTGATATGCCAACTTGTGGAAATTGTCTTGCTATAAAGATTACACGAAAACCATTTGGAAAAGCTAAGAGAGCTGAGTTCCCACTTCAATCAATTCATTATGATATTTATGGTCCAATGAATGTGAGGGCATGGTCTGGTGCTATATAGTTAATTACATTTATTGATGATTTAACGCGTTTTGGTTATGTCTATTTGATCTCTCATAAATCTGAAGCACTTGAGTGCTTTAGAAAATATATGAATGAAGTTGACAATCAATTAGACAAAAGCATAGGTGTCACGACCCGAGACTACACCCTGGACGTGGCCGGCACTCGAGAACCATTGCTGGTCCCCAAGCGAACCCTCATCCTGGCTGACTACAAGCGGAAGACTAACTCAAGCATACACAAGCATCAAAACTGAAGAAAAGTTTAATACAACTTACTGAATCTCAAAACTATATGAAAATACTGAGTATGAAAGATAAAGTTTTATGTAAAATATCTGTAACTAAAAGACTCTCCAAAACTGTCTATCTATGAAGCCTTTACTGTATAAAGACAAGTGTCGGGACAAGACCCACGACTCCTCAAGGGAACTACTACTAACTACTTATAAAACTAGAGTCCTCCGAAAACAAGGAGGCCTTACTCAAAAGCTGACAAGTGGATGAAGTGTTCTCAACGAAACTCCTATTGAGGATCCTAAGTACCTGTATCTGCATCATAAAAGATGCAGGTAATGACATCAGTACATTGAATGTACGAGCATTTAATATAGCTGAATAACAAAATAACTGAACTGAAACTCTGGTCGTAACTCAACTGAAATATAATATAAATCATGATGGAAAAATCATTTAAACTCTTACCGAAAGAATGCAATAATAGCATATACTGAACTGACCAGGCTGAAAGAAACACTCAACCCAACTCAACTCAACTCAATATAAAGCATAAATAGAGATAATATCATTTAAATCTTCACAAAGCATAATATAATAATTCAAAGAAAATTGTATGTGAAAATACAATGAAAGTACTCTTTACTCTATTTGGGAGATTCTCTAACCGACAACCATCACTATGAGCTACGTGATGATACAACGTCTCGCCCACGCTGCCAAAACTGTCCTACATTGCCGGGGTATAGAACACCTCAACTAAGTGGATCCACTAAGCTCTACCTGAAGGTATAAGGAAATTATCTAAAAAGTATGAATCCTTTACGCATGTTGGCGTACATGGTTTATGAGGAATTTGAGTTGTCTGAACTCATCCCCCATATTGGTGCTCAATACTACTCTCAATAATATATACTCATGCTCAATGTTTAAAAATATTCTCTTCCTCAATTTGAGGTAATTACTCAAAAGATCCTCTTAAAAGAGGTAATACTCTGAAACATCTCTGAACTCATTTATATCTCCTCAAGACTCATCTCAATCAATCATTTATACTCAAAATACTCATGTTCGAAATAATAGAAGTTTAAGAACTGTTTCGACTCAACTCGGACTCAACTCATTCTCATTCAAAAACGCTTTTAAGAATTACTCACATCTCATCAAACTCTTTTATCAAAAACATCATTTATACTCGATTCTATACTCATTAAGACTCTGAAAATCATGCATGGTGATTAATGGTGATACTTTATCTTACTCGAACTCTGGAAATCATACATAATGAATAGTAATGCAAAAGCTTCGAAAAACTCATTCTTAAAATAATGCATCATAATGGATGACTCAAGACTTTAAAAACTCAAATGAATGCACTCATGTTCCCTCAAAACCTTTCTCTTACACATAGCATAAAAAAGTATTCTTTATTCAATTAAAACAGTGCATTATAGGAAGCAATGTAGTAACTCAACTAGGGTTCATGTGAAAATAGGCATGAACAGCGATTCGAGAATAAGACTCATATGGATAAACACAATCTTGATAAATAAATATGAAACTCAATGATGGAAATCATAACTCATTCGAAAACTCAATAGCATTAGGGTTATAACTCAACTTGACTCTTTAATGTTGGAATTGAGATGTAGGGCGTGTGGACGAACTCATTCCAACGCTATGAATAGCCTTACATACTTGATTATGAAGCTATTAGACTAAAACATTGATGGAGACTTAATTTTTCCTTGAGCCCGAGGAAGAACATTAACTTTCTTGAAGGAAACCTTTGATCTTGGAATCTTGGTGTTTGATCTTGAGAAAAGAAATTCCTTTATGAAGTTTCTAGAATGGAAGAACTTGGGAAAATCTTGGGTGGAAGGATTCTCTTAGTATCTTGAATTTTTGGCATGAAAATTTTAGGGTTCTTGATAGAGAAAAGGATCTCTAGGTGAGTTTTAAGAGAAATCCTAGATACGTGAATTTTAGATTAATTATTTTGAGAGGAAAACTTGTCACTTGAATGATATACATCGTTAAAACACTCAAAAATGACTTAGAATAGTGTTAAAAAGCTTGGAAAAGGACCAAAATAACCCTAGAACGTGTGCAGGAAGTTGCTGAAAAAATATTGCAGAAATCCTTCACGGCATGGTCTACCAATCGTTGAAATACCTACTAGTCGTAGGTCCAGTCGTAGTTCTACGACTGCCTGATAGGGTTTCACTTAAACGGTCATTATTGTTTCCTTTGAACTCAAAAAAAGACAAACTTGGTGGCGTTGAAAAGAGGACTCAAAGACTTTTAATTTGATAAGTCATGGGCCACCTAATTCATTATGTGCTGGAAGATATGATCATTTGAAATTGACCTAAGTAGAATCTTATGTCAAAACTTAATCGATAATGAAACTGTCAACTCAACTTTGTGTTAGGGGGTTCTTGTGACCTTAAGTCATATCCAAAAGCATTCCCACACTAAAGAATTGAACTTAACACCTAAGAACAATTAAGAATCACTCGGTACGACCTTATACGCAAATTCAAAAATTGTTCGGCTCTTAACTAAGAAATTTCTGGGGTATTACAATAAGAGCTTTAAGAATTGATAGAGGGCGTGGATATTTGTCAAAACAATTTGAAGAATTATGTAATGAAAAGGGTATTATCAGACAGTTAACTACTCCTTATAATAAAATGGTGTAGCTGAAAGAATGAATAGAGCATTATTGGACATGACTAGGTCAATTATTGCACAAGCAAATTTATTTATCTCTTTCTGGCGAGATGCACTATTGACTGTGCCCTCTAAATCAGTATCTTCGACTCCTTATGAACTTTGAACCGGTAATAAAAAAAACTAAACCATCTACAACTTTGGGGTTGTGCTGCGTATATGAAAGATCGTGGTGAGTTTGGTAAATTAAGTCCGAAAGAAAAGAAATGTATCTTTATAAGATACTCTGAACACTCCAAAGGGTATATTTTCATTGATGAATTTGAGGATGGAAGTATTACTGAAATTGTATCACGAGATATCAAATTTTTGGAAAATGATTTTCCCAAAAAGGATGAAATAGATGAAGGTGAGCCTCTCTACGAAATGTTGAATTAAGAAGATCAAGTAATGTCATCAGGCATACTTGATAACTCAATGGATCAAGAAATGATTCATGGTCCAAGTGGGAGTTATGAATCCCAAAATCCTATAGAGGAATCTAAACTACAATTACGTAAGAGTATAAGAAAAGGAGTACCTAAACGATCTTATGAGATTGAGGATTATGTTTTCTTGGTATCTCCTACAGAATTGAATGAACTTATTTATGTAATTGAGGCCTTATTGAGTCCTAAAAGGGATGAATGGTTAAAAGCGATGAAAGAAGAATTAGAGTCCATGAGAACCAATAAAGTCTGGGATCTAGTTGACCTTCCTAAGGAACGTAAAGCTATTGGGAATAAATAGATTCTCAAAGTTAAACACAAATCGGATGGGTCAATAGAAAGACACAAAGCACGATTGGTGGCAAAATGTTTTACTCAAGAAGTTCGAATAGACTATGAGAAAACTTTTTCACCAGTTGTGAAGTTTACCTCCATGCGATTCCTTTTAGCTATTGTTGCATGTTTAGATCTAGAATTACACCAAATGGACGAAAAGACCACTTTTCTCAATGGAGAATTAAACGAGGAAATCTATCTGGAATAACCAGCAGGTTTCGTTGTTAAAGGCCAAGAAAAGAAAGTTTGTAAATTGAAAATATCAATTTATGGCCTAAAGCAATTTTCAAGGCAGTGGTACATGAGATTTCATAAGGAGGTGATGTCATTTGATTTCACCATGATCGATGAATACCATTGCATCTATGTGAAAAAGTCCAATGAAAAATTTCTTATTCTTTTTCTTTATATAAATAATATTTTATTAGCTAGAAATAGTTTGGAGTATGTGAAAACTGTCAAGTCATGGTTTTCAAAATCATTTGATATGAAAGATATGAGTGAATCAAACCATATATTGGGTGTTAAGATCCAAAAAGTCCGTTTCAAGAAATTTTTGATTTTATCTCAAGAAACTTACATAAAGAAAATATTGGAACACTTTCGAATGAATAGTTGTAAATCCATGGATACTCCTATAGCAATGGGTGAAATCATAAGCCTTGAAATGTGTCCAAAGACTGAAAAAGAAAAGGAAGACATGTCCCGAGTTTCATATTCTAGTTTTGTCGGGAGTTTGATATATGCTATGATGTGTACTCGCCCAGACATTTGTTATACCGTAAGTCTAATTAGCAGGTATCAATTCAATCCTGGAAGAGATCATTGGAAAGCAGTAAAGAGAATATTCCAATACCTGAAGGGAACTATAGATCATACACTATGTTATATTGGATCTGATTTATTCATTGGGCTGGTGACCAGAATGATAGAAAATCAACATTCGATTATGCTTTCTTACTAAATAGTGGTGTTGTTTCATGGAAAAGTAAAAAGCAAACTTGCACAACTCTTTCAACCCTGGAATCTGAATTCGTGGCTTGTGCGTCTGCAGTACAAGAAGCTGTTTGGTTAAAGAGATTTTTTGAGCATTTGAGTATTGCAAAGAATTCTAAGGATCCCATGATTCTATATTGTGATAGTCAAGCAGCTATTGCATACAAGAAGGATCCTAAGTATCACAGCAAGACCAAACACATTGACATCAAGTATAACTTTGTGAGAGACGTAGTGGCAAGTGGAGAAATAACTTTGCAATACATTTCTACACGTGAAATGATAGCTGATCCTTTCACAAAGTCCATATCTAGAGACTTGTTTGAAAACATGTTAAGGCTCTAGGTTTGTGTAGGATTTGATGATATTTCAGTATTGTAAAATAACTTAGTTGTTATAATATTCTCTACTATACAATACTATTGGATTTATGTTCATGTATAATATGCATGTGATATTTTGTAAGAAATAAAATGTGTCAAACAAGTCACAAGATTGGCTCTCTCATACGAGCAATCGCCTCTTACGTCGAGGAACGTGAAGAGATGAGTTACACCACCATATTGTGACTTGTTTTATGAACCAGCCAAGTGTTTCTCTAAGAAAATGAGTTTAAGGATCACTGAAGAGAGAAACTAAGGTTAAACATCTGGAGGTTGTCGCACCCTATTTCGAACTAGCCGAGATAGTTCGCAACATAAAATGGCTATCACTCTGGTTTTGAAAAATTGTTTTGAGTCGCCACCTAATTTTAAGGAAAAGATTAGGAAAACCATTTTTTAAGTATGTGAATGTAAACTCTGTTTTGATTTGCAAAACCAGTGAGATTCTAGGTAAGGGTTGGGTTACTTGAGGGGAAGGTATTAAGCATCCCTCAGAGCCTATCCGAAGATAGTCCTTAAACTCAATTTAGGAAAGTATTTAGGAAAATTTTAATCATTTATTAGCTTTAAAATTGGTGATAAATAAATTTTCATTAATTCAAGAAATGAGTAAAATACAAGATACGTCATATATACACCTACAATATGTATAAAATAAAATTACTAGTAGTATATTTATCATACAGTAAAATAAATAAATAAACGCACTTGAAATGTATGAAAATCTTATATGTTAAAAATATAGATGTATCTTACATAAACTTATCCTAAATAAATATATAAATGTTGAGTTTAAAGGATATGAACATTTGTCATTTTATTTATATAGAATTAAGATGTAAAAAAAAAAAAAAGATAATAGACGGGTGTAAATATATAGTAATATGTGTGATATATGACTTGAATGAAAATACATAAAATGGAGTTTCTTAAAAATAAATAAATAAAATAAATAATAATATTACTAAATGTTGAAATATTATATAAAGTTTGTGATCTTAGCTAGATTTATTATAAAGTATAATATGTACATGTATATTGTTTAAACATATGAACGCTTATTATTCTATTTACATGTAGGGAAAAAATGTCGATAGATTATGTGTAGTAAAATAATATGTATGTTGAAGTGTAGGAATTTATAAATTACAAAAAAAAAACATTCGTAAAAGGGATAGTAGATATGAGAAAAATAATATGGTATGTATAACAAAATAGTACGTCATGTATAGAGAAAACTGAATATATAAAGATAAAATATATATACCTTTGTGTGCATGACACATATATGTATATGTATGTACCTTGTATTTTGAACCTGTTAACGAATCTGAAATCTTGAAATAAATATATTAAGAGAATAAATATTTGAGCTATATTTGTTTTTTTTTTAAATGACAATAATGATAATAATAAATCTAAATTTTATATAGAGGTCGATTAAAAAAAATGGGGCTTAACTATTGGTATTTCACCCCAACTCATGGTTCTTCTACTTTTAGTTTAAGGATTCAAAAATTGTTACCTAATTTTAAGGACTTAGTAGGAAACCTATGTGTTAGTACCTATTTGTGAGGTTAAAACGGCTGATACAAGGGTAGTAAAAATATATGCAAAGTTGGCGGAGTTTTGGTAAATGCGAGATGATTTGTTAAGTAAGAGTCTAAGAATGAATTTTAAAAAAAAAAAGAATTAATAACGATTTATAGAATAACATAAAAGCAATTAAGCTTTGAGAAAACATTTGAACAAAAAAAAACATATGTAAAAGTGTAAGAGTAATTATTTCAGGTCCTTTCATTCTTTAAAAATTTTGTGTGCCAGTGACTTGAGGCGAATAAAGAATTTTGCCAAGCCAAACGCCTAAAGGTTCAATAATTTTAAAACTTTAAATATGTATTTTTAATACTAAAAAAAGGGCTACACTCTTAAGCTCTTTGAAAGATTACACTTTTTAACTAAACAAGTGCATTTTTTTAAGTTTAAAATCCTACAACTTTGATCCCAAAAATCTGCATTTTTAAGTTCTAAAACAGGACATTCTTTCCCTCAAAATCTACATTTTTTATACTCAAGTTTCTAACCCTTAAAACCCTTAAAACATGATGTTTTTAACTTCAAAAATCTGCATCCTTTTTATACTAAAAATACAACACTTGGAACCCAAAAACCTGCACTTATTAAGCTCTATAAACACAGTGTTTTTAGTTTCAACATACACTTTTTCCTTTCTATTTTTTTGTCACTAAAAATCTGCATTTTAGGTCCTTAAAAAAAGCAATTTAAACTAAAGAAAACTGCATTTTTATACTTACAAAATCTACACGATAAATCTGTTAAAAGGGGGGCAATTTTTATCTCTCAAAGTCTGCAATTTTTCAAGCTAAAATCTGCACTTTTGAACCCCAAAGTTTGCATTTATCGAGCTATAAAAAAATTGTGTTCAACTCTTATTTTATCATTAAAACATATCTAAATGGATACATCCTACCTTGAAGAAATAAAAGAATTATTCTCAAGTTCACTTTTTCTAAAAGGTTACGCTTTCGTGACCAAAAGATATGTTAAGACACAAATAAAACTAAGTTAGAAGGCATTGTTTTAATCCAAATGAATATACTAAACCCAATATCTAAAGGGATGGGAAGGTTAATGACTATGTCTTACAATCGTTCTTAGTTGGTTTGTACAAACCCAAACAAAAATAAAACAAGCATAAATATAAGTATGAAATGCTAATGTGTGTTAGTCAAAAGATAACAACACATATACGTATATAAAGAACGTGAAACTTTGAAGTGAGGAGGGAACGCTGGATACAATAGACGCGAAAAGGGCTGCTAGACACGAGCTTATGCAGCTATTAGTCGCTTCTCTTGTTTGGGCAGAGGTAGAGTCATATACTAACTCCAAACGCGCTCCCAAGTGTACATGTGAAACAAAGAAAAGAAAAGGAGAATTAGCAAATGGATCTTAGATTTATTAGAAAATAAGTATCATGTAGTCATAGACGTACTGAAAATATACTCAGAAACAACAACATCATGACACTATCCTGGAAATTCCTTGATGACATTTAAGCAATTAGCATATCAAAAACTTTAATCAATCTAGAGAGAAATATCATAAGAAGAGTTGGGGCATGGAGTGAACACTTATACTAATTTTAATCTTAGCATACAATTAGAGGAAGATCCACTGGAAGCTAATCATATGCATAACAAGTTAAGGCGGTAACTTCTATTTTGCAAATACTCCTAATCTATTCATTTTTTTTACATGCTAGTGCAAAATAATAAGAGAGACATGATCGACTACATTATCGCAAAGGTGTTTCAATATACTCTCAAAACAGAGAGAAAGAAAAAATGGGATAAAGAGGATCGAATTTTGAATGATGTAAATAAGTAAATACGATAATAAGCAGCCACAAAAAAAATAAAAAATAGTTCATCCCTTCCACGTGAAGAGTTACAGTCCAGGTGTTCTTCTTATTGAATCTTTAGTCATTAATAAACTCTCTCAAAGGAGTTAGTCTAGGTACGAACATAGTTCATGTTTATAGAAACCTCCAAGGACATCAAATGATCCCAACAATTTGACTAACTTTGGCAGATAAATGGAAACTCAAAACTGTGCTAATCCTAGCCCTTTTTTGAAATACAATATTTAATTTAAAATCATGGTTACTCACTTTATTTAATCATTATTGTATCAAGGTTGCCAACTTTAAGATATCCATTCAAACAAGCATACAAAAAAACAGTTGGATAGCTATATTGATGTGCAAGTATTGCAATAATTCCACAATTGGTAGCTGACCATGCTTAAAAAAAAATTTCACATTTCATGTAACTTATTCAAACTAATATACAATCAGGGACTGCATGAGTATATATCCAAAACAAGCATTGATCAACCTCAAGCATAAAAGATTAGAATTAACCAATAAATATGTTGTTGATAGAGCTAAAGTCTCCATCCTGTCATGGGTGCTTCAACAGAACTTCCATTAAGTGACAATCAAGATAGAGAGAATAAGGAGCCTCTAAACGAGACTCGACCCAACACCCTAAAGCCCAACACTTCCTCCCATATGGACAAAACATGTTGAAACATGACTGGCGATTCTTTTCTTTGTAGCTAATTATTATTTTCTGTTTTTGATAAAGTTTGTTAGCTATATGAAGATGTCAGAATAGTTACTTAATCGTGTGTATATAGGGAACACTATACAGATATATGATTCATTCAGAAAATAGAAAGAAAGGTTTTTCGATGAATTCTCTTCTTCTTTTAAGTTTCACATGTCGCAGTAAGATAATAGCTAAAGTATTTTGTAAAAGTTATAGATTAACTAGACATATACTTTGCCTCAAACTTAAAGCACTCGAGTTGTCGAACGTACAGAAGCTATCTATCTACATTATACAGATGATAATGGGGGAATTTTTAAACGCATACGGTGAAGCTAATATCCTCCAAGAATGCAAGTTTGATTCGGGGAACCTTAAAATACGGGAATGAGGGGCCGAACAATTCAAATTCGATAAAATTTAAAAGAACAAAAAAAACACCAGAGGCCAACCGGGTCCTTCAAAGGCTCAAGAGAACATGTTTTAGAATGGAAAATCATAGCAACACCACAGCATAACTGATGAGAATGTTAAACCAAGCGACTACGAATTTAGAACAGACAGGAGAGTCGACTAAGAGGGTAAAATTTTAAAGCTACAACAACAAACGACAGCCTTTGAAGAGCAACAAACCAGGACTTTTCAGAATGAGATTAGGCTATATTGTAGTCGAGAAACTTAAACGAGATTAACATTCTCAGCGATTCATATATACACATGCTAAATTGTATTCAAATCAAAGCAAGTATAAGGGAGATGTATATCATTGTTAAACAATAACTTAACTGTACTAAAAGTGAAAGACAAAATCTGAACAAGCAGGTTAAGAACCTTAATTGAAAGTATTGAAAACCAACCAAAACGACCAACTAGAGTTTGAACGAAAATAATGGCGAGGCAGTGTACCATTTTAAGAGCAGCAAACAGGGGACTCTTTGTCAAGGACTCCAACTCCAAACTCCTTTTCCGCACTCGAACTCGAGAAGTACAAACCCAAAGAAAAGAGAGACCAATTTGGCTGATTCTCGGATGCCTTTTAGATGATTTTTGAATATGTTTCTGGATGTTTTTCGATTTTCTCTGGATTTCTTGATGTATTTTTTTTTGGATTCTTCTTTCTTATCTTTTCTTGGATGTTATTTTTTTTGTATTTTCTATAGTTCTCCGATTTCTGGATGATTTTTGATCGATTCTTGGATCTCTTTTAGTTGATTCTGGGATGTTTGGATTTGTTTTTAGTTCGTTTTTTCGTTGTCTTTTTTGGATCTCTTTTTTGGATGATCTAGATGTATTTTTCGATGATTGCTTTGGATGATCTTCAATGAGAACCAAGGTCCTCCTTTTATAGCTGATTTGGGGCATGATTTCAAGAATTCAAAATTTGAATCCTTGAAAAACCAAATCTTAGAAGAAAGTAAAATACACAATGATGAAAGGGAAGAAAAATCTCTCTTGGATAAGCCTTTCAGGTTGATTTGAAGGGGTTTGAGTGACCAACGGAGGGACAAAGTTGAAGACTGCCGGAAATTGTCATTTTCCGGCGGTCCATGGCCGTTCGTGGCAGAGATTGATAAGAGAGGACGAAGGGGCAAGGGGAAGGGAAGTTTGGGAATGAAATTTTTTTTGGGAAAGAAGGAAAAGTTGAGAACGTTTTCTGGAAAAGGTGATGGTGAGGCGATGGAAAAGAAAGAGGAACGTGGGGAAGATGGAGTATAGGGGCAGTGGGGGTCTTGGAAAAGAGGAAAAGTCTTGTTTATTTTGGGCCGTCCGGTCATTTGATCGGACGGTTAACAAAAATTAGGAGTTTAAAAATTATATATATATATAATAGTAAAAGATTGGGATTAATTAGAGCCATTAGATTAAATTGGATGGTCAAGATTATAGCTGAACAAGCACAATCCATGTGCGTACTACGTGGCATGCATCGATTGGTTGAATTTGGGAGACTTGGATTGCCAAGTTTTTTTTGTATTCAAATTAGCCCATTTAAATTATAATCTCTTTCTTTATTAAATAGCCATAATTTATTAAATTAAAATAATTATTTTACAAGATCAGCTTATTTGACAAAATTGGTCATTCTAAAAATAAAATTTGTATGAATTAGTAACTCATTAATTAATTAAGCTTCTTAATTTTAAATAATGTACGGAAATATTTATTTGGAACAATAGAAATTATATATTTAAACAAAAATCGATTTAATTCTTAAGAACAATATTTATTTGACATAAATTTAAAATGAGAAAGTTAGTAGTAATATTTATACAATATATTTAATTTTTTATAAGAAATAATATTTATGAAATAAATTTGCCGAATAAAATAAAATATAGTTTTAATTTTTTTTTTCGTACTCTTACAGTTTTGTTTTATATATGTATATTTTTTTATTATTATTATTATGGAAGCTTAATTAATTAAATATGGAGAGCCAAAATTGGGTGTCAACAGATGTTTAGACCAAGGTCTATACGATGTTGGATAATCGAAAGAATGAGACACATACACCAGTATAAGGTGAGAACAACGTAGCACGTGTTTCATACAACATGTGTCAAGCGATCAATGGGTCAATGAAAGAATGGTCCCTATTTCTTCATTGTGTGAGATCTCGAAAAATTAAAATGACTTTTCAATGAAATACCCGTTTCTTGAAGTTTCAATCAATGTTGCTACTTTAGCATGTTACTAATAGCCATGAATGATTTGGCAATGCAGTGCATGTCTAGGAAAGCAGTTGGGTTGGAACATATAGATTCAAGTAGAAAGGAAAGACGATTAATTGAATTAAAAAAACTTGTATACAAAAGCCGGCTATTGCACTAACCATATTGGTATTGAGTGTAATTGTGTGTATAAAGTTAAACATCAACTCGAGTTAACCTCTTTAAGAGGATGAGGGATCGAATAACTAACAACTGAAGTAGTGAATTATGTCTGGGGTATTGTGAGTAATAGTGTCCTTAAACTAGTAGTGAATTCTTTCCACATGTGATTGGATTCCTATGTAGGGCTTGTAAAACCTTAACGGTAAGCTCTTGATGCTCACAGGTCGCACGACTTATTTATCGTATGAATTGTGTGTCTGATTGATGTTGTGTTGGCTTGGGTCTTGTCCACCATGTTCGAAGTGGGAGATGTAATGGCTTGGGTCTTGTCCACCATGTTCGAAGTGGGAGATGTAAATTTTGGGCAGTGGGTCGCCCATGTGGACTGATCCGATCCGATTTAATTAATTAATTAATTAAATGGATAATCCTTTTTAAAGGATAAGAGGGAACAATTACAAAGTAACTGCTCAACCTCTCCTTAAAAGACTCCTAGTGGGAGTGTCTTTTTGAACGTGGGAAAAAGGGGAGAACGTGAAAAGAAAAACAAAAAGATCAGAAGAGAAACAGAAAAGGAAAAATGATCCTAGTTTTTTACACAAATCAATCTACACACTAAGGAGACTTTTAGTTTGTGAATTGCACTATGTTTCCTTTGAGAGATGGAGTCGATCTTGTGGCTGTTCAGATTTGGAGCGAATCTACATCAAAGGCATTGTTAACAATTTTCGCTGCAAATATTAAAGTACACATCTTGTTGTTGCTATTAAAATTCCTTCATGCCTATTTAAAAAGTCACATGAAAATTGAATTTGAATGTAATAAGGTGTAATTACACAGTTTGGTATGCTTATTATTTGGTCAGTTAATTACTTGATTGATAGAGAATGGAGTATAATAGAGAGGGAGTAGTTATACTCTCCAATTATCAAGGGGCAAGAGATTGAGAATTGAGTGTAATTACAAAATGTAATTATTTACTTTTTAAATTTCTTATTTTTATTTTATTTCTTTTATCTTTATTCTTACTTTTTGAATGTTTTGAATTTTTAAAATACATATTCATTTTATAATTTATTTTTAATTTTTCAACCTTTACTTCTTGTAATTGCTTGTATTTTTTATTTTTTTGATTTAATATAATTGTTTTATTATTGTAGTTTTTGAAATAAAGTAGAATTTTATTGTTGAATGAGATTGTAAGCTTATCTTTTCTCTTTTGAATTATATTTTCTTAAGTTATATTGAAACTTATTTTATGTTAGGTTGGAATTTGATATAAGAGTATTGTGTTTTTTTTTTAATTATTTATATTTTAAATTTATGTTATATTTTCAATTTCAATTTATTTGCTTTAATAGTATTGACTTGTTATTTCTTATAACACACCATTCATATTTTAACTAGATTTGATAGATTAATTTTTTTTGTCAATATTTGAATAATTTTATGACATTATATTTATAATATTAATCTTTTTGATCAAACATGTTGTACATGATGTTCTTAATGTGTACTTTTAGCTTTTATAATTACTAAATAAAAATAAAATATTATTAGTTTGAAAAATATATGTCAATTATTTTTACAATATTAATAAAATATATATTTAGTAATTAATATATTTTCAAGAAGTAATATGTATCTTAAATACCTAATTTAATATCATTTTATAAAGACACACATTTGTTAATTATTAACTGAGTTAATATCTCAGATGATCACTCAACTTTGAATAATTCACTTAGAAAGTCACTCAACTTTGAATTGTTCACTTAGAAAGTCACTCAACTTTGAATTGTTCACTTAGAAAGTCACTCAACTTTGCTTTATAACTCAAAGTCACTCAACTATTGGTGTTTCATTTAAAAAGTCACCGAATTATTGATATTTCACTTAGAAAGTCACTCAATCAATTTAAATAATTTTTTCACTAAAATTTGTAAAAATACAAAAAAATAAAATAATTTTTTTTTTTTAAAAATAAAATGCTTATTTAAATTATTTTATTGAAATATAATTTTTGTTTTTACCTATTTTTTTTTAAAAATAATAAAGATTGCTGCTGTGCATTTTTTTTATTACTTCTTAATTACTTCTTATTGTTATCAATTCCAGCCTTTTAAAATCATTTTAACATATTTAATTCCAATTATACAACTAGAACGGAAAAGTTTTTTTGGCTCAATTGCTACTGTACGTTTTTTAGAAAAATTATAATTAAATAATTGGAGCGGATCAATAAGATAATTAAAATTGATATCTTATTATTTTTTTTAAAAATAGTTTAAGATAATAATTAAATTTCAATAAAATTTAAAGAAAAAATTATTTAAATTGTTTGACTAACTTTCTAAGTGAAACACCAATTGTCGAGTAACTTTTAAGTTATAAAACAAAGTTGAGTGACTATTAATTTTAATTATTAGGTGTTTTTCTAAAATAAATTTTGGATTATGATGACGTGTAACACAAAGTATAGGTGTCAATATTTGAAACGGTGACACTTTGCACATCTTAACACGTTTTCACCTCTAACCACACACCAAAGAGTTCTTGTTTCTTTCCCCTGTTTTCATACACCATTTCCAAAATTCACAGAGAGATCACCATAATTCTCTCTTCATATTTTTCCCTTAAAAACCCTTTTTCGTTTTCTTCTCAACAAGGGTTTTAAGAATATCAGTATCTCCAATAAGGGTTTTTGTTTCTTTCTTTTCCCTTAACCTTTTCATACTTCATCTTCTTGAATTCCAATTGAAGATTTGTGCATGGAATTTGTGCATATTGAAAAGCTACAAGTGGTTGATCCTCGACATGTGAATACATATCTACCCAGATGGTCAATTGGGTTGCGTCCAAACTCGAATCTTGATTATCAGGTACGCCATTTTAACCCCCTACCCCCTCCTGGTGGCATTTTGGGTTTTGGGGGAAACCTAAATGGGATTCTAAGAATGGAGATGGAAAGGTCAATTTCACTCTTTCAGGTTAGTAAATTTTTAAAATGTTGATCAAAGTGTCAACTTTCATTGCTCAACTTTGTGATTCATGTTGCCTTTGTTTATAAGCAGATTATGGACAAAGAAGGTTTAGTGCCCTCGCTAGAGGAGGAAATGAAGAGGAGAAATGCTATTGACAAGCTCAAACAGGTGAGAATATGTTAATCAATTGGGAAGAGTGTGCATTTTACTTAGGTGATTGAGAAAGTATCCTTTTTATAGGTTTATGGAACTCATCATATTGCAAGAAAACAACTAGCTAAAGAATAAAAACAAGATAGTAAATTGATATGTAAAATAAACGTGCCAAAGAAAAAGAAATGGAAAGAATAGAACTAAATAACCTTGATAAATCTTTTGGATTTTTATTAATCAAATAGATTCGGCTTTGCACTATGGTAGATTCGATAGAGTTTCTTCCTGTTGTTTTTACTACAATAACAACTATACCTAAGTTCCAAACATGTTGGAGTCGGCTATAAATCTTCACTGATCATGTTATTTCATTTAAAACTCATCTCAATCCAATGTTGTATAAAATAAAGATTAAGAGTACGAGAAGTTCTTTAAAATTTTTAATGGCGTATAAATTTCTGAAAGGTTAAACAACTCATCGAAATGCGTAGTTGTTTTTCCATTATATAAATTCTGTAATTGGCTAGAGTTGTTAACTCAGTTACATTATTTGTTCATTATCATTTATCAGATAGTGAGGGAATGGGTTCAGACAGTGGCTTACCATCATGCTCTTCCCAAAAGATACCTCAGGTTTGCCTCTGGCACAATATTGACATATGGATCATATGGTCTAGGAGTAAGTCTTAATCTATTACTTGACAGTTTCCTTTCTTTTGTTCTGTTGGAGAATGCAGTAGTATGATGGCAGATATGTGGATAATAATTTGTGTTCTTGTTATCAAGCTGACATTTTCTTGTTGCAAAATGCAGTTTCAAGTTGAAAGTCTTTCTAAGAGGGAATGTACTTTCAGCGACACAACATTAAAACTGACATTCGTAAACGTGGTTCTATTTTAACCCGTAACTGAACACTACCAATCCATGCCCTGGGAGAATGCAATTTACTGTTTACTTCTCTTCCACTTTTAAAATCACAGCTGCAAGTTGATGCAGAAAATACTTCAAAGTTGCAGTTTCCTCACCTTCTGGCTTGCTTTATTCTTTTCAGGTTCATAATTCGGAGTCAGATATTGATGCATTGTGTGTGGGACCGTGCTTTGCAACAATAGAAGTGAGTCCTTTTCTTATTAGCTTCTTTGAATCTGATTGAGGTTGTGCAGGTTTTGATGGGTATATCATTGTTATTCATGTAGGAGGACTTTTTCATTGTTCTGCACAAAATTCTAGCGAGCAGACCAGAAGTATCAGATATCCACTGTGTCAAAGGTGCAAAGGTTCCTCTGATGCGATTCAAATTTGATGGGATCTCTATTGATCTTCCATATGCACGACTAAAAGTAATATCTATACCTGAGGTGAGTTTACACTTGTATTGTTGTTATTGTGATCAATGGTCAGTAGCTTCAGTAACCATATCAAGTCACCACATCTCAAGCCAGCTCATTTGGAAAAGAAAACAAAGTTTTCATAAATGTCTTTCTCTAATATTATATGATTTCTGAATGAAGTGTCACATCATATTAGCTTTCTGTGATATGGCCAGGATGTGGATGTATTCAATCCATTCTTCCTGAAGAATATTGATGACACGAGTTGGAAAAGTCTGTCTGGTGTTCGTGCAAATAGGAGAATTCTTCAACTTGTGCCAAATGTAGAGGTAAGTAATGCTTCTGAATAGTTATTCCTAGTTATGGTTCACTTAACTTTTTTTATAAAGAAAGCTTGAGATTGTAGTGATGTACAATTCTGAGTTCTGAACTTTTATAGAAGTACTTCATGAGTTCTATTATGGTCATATGAAATTAAGAAAGAGGTTGCTTAGAAACTTTTAGTTAGTTGAGAAATCAGTCACCATCAACTTTTTGAGATATGATGTACGGAGGAGAGCTTATTTGAAGATACTCTAGTAGTTGGAACATTTTGACCTTAGCTACTTACCCGTGAATTTTGATTTTTCTGTAGTTGAATAAGCCTGTTGTCGTTTTGGGATATTCTTGGGCTGTGTCAGTGTGTTATAGGTTCTTAATTGGTGCTCATTGGTTAGAATTGTTGTGTCTTACATGTTGGATTTGTGGTGATATCCTACAGATATTCCAGGCAGTTCTGCGTTGTGTTAAACTATGGGCAAAGAGACGAGGAGTTTATGGTAATGTAAGGATTGTGAACTTTTTATCCCGCTTCTCTATTTCAACATTTCACTATGACCAACTTCATCTTGATCATGAAATAAAACTAATGAAGAAATAACCTGCAGTTGCTTGGATTCTTTGGAGGAGTTCATCTAGCAGTGCTTTCAGCATTCATCTGTCAAAGGCATCCAACAGCCAACTTGAGCGCACTTATTTTAATTTTCTTCAAGACATTTGCCTTTTGGCCTTGGCCGACTCCAGTAGTTTTACAAGATGGAGTTTCTTGGCCTTTTATTCCCACAGATAAAGTTTTGTGGATGCCAATCCAGTTACCATGTAGCCCATATCAATTTTGTCATTCAAACATTGTCGGAAGTACATTTTTAAAAATCACGAGTGAGTTCATGAGAGGGCATATGCTGACTAAGGTATGTGACTTTTGGTATTAATTGATTGATATATATCTGTGTCCTAATTAAATCTTTAATGCTTCCTTTTCACCCTTTATTTGTGCTTGGCCCTTCTTGTTCCCCTTCTTTTCCCTACTCACTACGTGCCATCTTCACTGCAGGATATGTTTAGGCCAGATTTTGATTGGAACATCCTGTTTGAGCCCTTTCCTTATCCAAGAAAATATGAGAAATTTGTCAAAATTTTCCTCTCAGCTTCTCATAAAGATGAGCTAGGTGACTGGGTGGGTTGTGTCAAATCACGCTTTCGCTGCCTAATTATCAAAGTATGCGACTTGCCAACTGACTTTTTGTTTCTCCATCGTTCAACTCAGCTTTTGTCAAACATGAATTATAAATGGCTTTTGGAATATTTTCACCTCTTAACTAGAAAAGGAATATTAGGGAAGGTGACACACAACGTTGAAGTTTTCTTTGGAGACCTGCTAAACTAGATAGATTTAATATAATCCAATATGTTGTGGATAAGTGTTTATGCTTTCTTGTTACACACTATCAAATCTTCTGGTACGGGCAATTCACATGCTAGAACTTACTTGATTATATAGTTTTATGTAATCCAATATGTTGCGGGTAATTGAAGTGATCATGTTATGTGGTTGACTTCCAATAATGCATGACGAGATATGATTCTTTCTGATGATCACACTCGTTCTGGTACTGTGAATATGGTATTTATTGTATCACCATGAAAATGAACTTCAACATTTTAAATTCAATCACTCTTGGGTCTTTATTATGGTGCATGATGACGACTATTTGAGAAATCTTTGTGTAAGGTTTATGATGATATTCAGGTCAAGAGATTTTTAGTTCAGCAACTTTGTTAATGAAAACTTGGATATACTCTTTAAGCATCAGAGAGAAGAAATCATTGCTTGCATAGCAGGCATAGCAGAGATATTTTAGAATAACTTACATCTTTAAAGGGTGTAATGGCTTGTCCAAATTTCGTAATATCTTCATTGAGATAAGGAGTGTTCTATAAAAAATTAAAGACAGCTTAGTTCTTTGTGTAATTTCACCAAGGAAAAAGGGGTTTGTATCTTTGTTGTTTTCCTTTTGTTCGAGGCATCAAGTAGAGAACTACCTGGAATGTTGTCAAGTCCTGCTAGTGTTTTGCATCTTTTGTCCATCTTATTTGTAGCATTTGGATTCTGAATCGAGTCTTCTATCTAAATAAAGCATTGGGGTACATATAGATCCAAAGATGCTAGTGGATTAGAGATGTTTTGACAATACTGCTCTATGGTAGACTAGAGATGTGATGAGAGTTACTTGTTCCTTGATTTTCTTTCTTCCCGGAGTCTCTGCCTGGTTTTTCTGGCAATGCATAAAGCAATCTCCTTTTACAAGTAATTCTATTTTATATATTATTTTTATTTCATGTTGCGGGTATTGTATTTTGAAGAAACCTTCCTTGCTTGGTTGGCAGCTGGAGGAGTTGCTGGGGTTTTGTGACCCCAACCCAACAGAGTATGTTGACGTGGATGCATCAGAGCCCAATGTCGTTTTCTATTGGGGATTGCCACCTGCTAGGACCGATATGATAAATATAGGTCACGTGGTGGAAGAGTTCTTGAAGAGCACTAACAATGTATATCAAAGCCCAACTGGGAAGATGAAGTTATCAATTGTGCAAGCTGATCAGTTACCTCAGAAGGCCCACTTTGATAGTGAGCGCCAGAGTACTGCAAAGCCATGTTGGAGGATTGTGAGGAGCAATCAACGAATAGTTCCTGCATACTATAGATATTTGACCACAAATGCATGTCCCGAGTACCAAAGTGCTGGGTGTTAGGCTGCTGCCGTCCCTTCTGGTGTTTTGCACTTCCGTCGTTTGGTCTTCCACAAAGTGAATAGGTTTAACACAGAGTTTGTATTCGTGGTCAGTACAGAGAAGATTGAGCATTGTACATTTTGGGTTGTGTTACTTGTAAATCATCTGAGAGTGTAAATGCTTTTGCTCTTGAAAAACAGATTGAAGAAATGAACACGTCCATGAAAAATGAGTCATATGGCAGATCTCTTGTTATTTGATGGATCTAATGTTGTGACTTGTATTCTTTTGCTCCAGTATTGCAGTTGCTGCTTTGCTAGCTTGTACTTGTCAAAATTTATGGTAAAATAATCTGAATTTATGTATTGAACCTTTCTCCTCTTTCAGTAACACCTTATGCTTTGGTGAGTAATGTAATAGGACTGGGGCTACGGATGAGTGACGTTTGAGCCATGTTTGGGGTATATCTATGGTTTCATACTGAGTCCAACCTTTGTGCTATGTGTCCTTTTTATGCACTCCCCAAATGTTCTCAATTTACTTCGTCTTTGTCACATCTTGCCATTCTCTTACATTCCGTCTGATAGTAGGGCTTTCTCTTGGGAGTTATTCAATTTGGATCTATTGCAAACCCTATTTTTTGGATAGATTTTGAAGGTTGATACTTAAAACTGAAACTCTCCTCTCTTTTCTATATTAAGTTTGAGTCCCTTGGATGATCATGTGTATTTATGTAATTTCATACTGAGTTCAAACTTTGTGCAATGTATCCTTTTCACGCACTATCCAAATGTTCTTAATAAACTGTCTTCTCGCAACTTAACTTTCTGTTAGATTCAGTTAGGCCTTAGGGCTTTCTCTTGGAGTTGCTGATCATTTCAGATCCATAGCACGCCATATTTTTTCTGATAGATTTTGAAGGTAAGATGCTTTAATTGAATCCCTCCTCTCCTCTGTAGAATACTCCAAGGTCTTTACTCTTGTTGTTCAAACTAATTTCTCCCCACGTGCGTTGCATGTTCGAGGCTCTATTCGTCATGTCATGTCTAGGAAGTAGCTTGGGTCGTGACAATATACAACAAGTATATAAGAAAGAGAATCTGAAATGAGCATAAGCAAACACAAAGATATAAAATTATAATGACCTTCAAGTCATTTTCCTCTTATTTCCTTCTTTTCATCATTTAGAGCGATCCTATAGTGACCCCAAATTATTTATGACTTGTTGGGACTGATAGTTCGGTCACCTCGTCGTTCATTTGGATTTTGTGCAATTTTCTGCATTTTGGAGCTTTTGAAACTTGAATGGTTCACTTTGGTCAAAAGTTTAAGAAGACGGCCTCAAAATGCAATTCTGACGATTCTGTTAGCACCGGAACATTGATTTTTGTCTAGAAGGACCTTCAGTACGGATCTTGAGGCTTCCAGGCTCATCCTGAGCCCCCTTAGAGCTTAAACTGGAGTTTGGGTGTGGGATCCACTTTTATCGAGATGACCTCAGTTGGAAGTTTCAACATCTCCGTTGAGTCTCGATTGCCATATTTGGTGGGGTAGTATATCTTGTTTATGAGTATGGGGTTCTAAACGAATCTCGAGCACCCCATTGGGGATTTTCAAGTTAGGGAAAACCAGCTGATGTGCATCAGCTGGTGCAGCCACTATTTCTCTTAGTGTTTGTGGGATCCAGGCCACGTTCATGGTGACCAGTGGACCTAGTCTCTGCGTTCGTGAGGCCTTAATAGCATTCACGGAGCCTTATGGTGTTTGGCCTTCACGATTGCAGCTCCTGGGCCACGTTCGTGAAGGTCAGAGAGGTAGACCCTCCGTGTTCATGGGCTTGGAGCCGCGTTCCCGGTGCTTTAGGGTCCTGACCTTTCATGATCGTGGACAGAGTTCTGCATTCACGGAGGTCATTTTAACTTGTATTACTATAAAAGTTGAGGGTCGCAATCACCTCATATTTCTTGAGTTCATAGTGCGATTTTAAGAGCTACTCACCTCCGGCTTGGGTTATTCTTGTTGTGTTTGGTCCGAAATCTGTATGGCTTCATATTGGAGTGTTTAGGGAAGTGGGGCGAGCCTCAATCTGAGGTAAATTTTGTCCCGGAGGGACTACCCGAGCTTAATTATGGTGTTCTTCTTGTTGAATTCTTCGATGTCGCTTCAGACAACTTAGCTCCTTGTAGACTTACATAGTAGACTTGGGTCTGATAGTGTGAGCCTTAGCTAGGAGGTAACTCAGCTCCAATGACCATTCATCCATAATTTCCTTTTATACTACGACTCCAGTGATTCTCTGTTGTGATATCAGGCTTTGTTCAACGATTCGAGGTTAAATTTGGTTCGAGCTTGGAGTGGTTCATAGGCAACTTTGGGGTGGACGCCGATCCATGCTGGCCTTATGATGGTGACTTTTTATAAGTGATTATCCCTTGATTATTCATATAGCTGCGGTTTGAGGTCTAAGTGTACCACTCTTTTAGCCGCAGATTCAATGTCTAGGCACATGATCTTCAGTCACAGTCTATGTTTTGAGCACATTATCCTCTATCGAGTTGATACCTAGCGGCATGGTTCTATTGTATTCCTTGGGCGTTGTATCCTTGGTTCGAGGTTCGGTCTATGCTCCCTCCTGTCCTAGATTCACCAGTTTTCATACTCAATAGTTATAGTTCTTCTGTGTACTCGTCGGGCTTATGGAGATACGTTCGAGTTATTTACTTAAACTTGCGCAAGAGTGTACATTCTGGGCTTATGGAGGCCTAGTTAGGTTATAGTTGGCTACTTGCTTTTCTATTCCGTTCTTTCCTAGACTCGTGTGTATTCCTGTTAGATTTCCGTTATCATTATGTTCTTTTGACCCTTAGTTAGTGTTATTTCTCTCTTTTTAGATTGTCTTTACCTTTCAAGCTCAGTCGACTTACGATGCCTACTGGGGACCTGTTTATTTTGTACTCATACTACACTCTGCATCTTTTTTTTGTGATGTAGGTCCGAGCACCAAGTACTAGCGTTGATATCGAGCAGGTTGCAGAAGTATCTGGAGATGAGAGTGAGCTTATGGAAATCTTGATCATGCCCATCTCCTTCTATTTAGTTTTGGATAGTCTTTTGCTTTTGAGACAATTATGTATATTTTGGTCTACTTTTTGGGAATTATACTCTTTTGTAGTAGCTTTACACATCTAACTACTAGGTTTTTTTGATTGTTTGTATATTGACTTCCATTCTTATCTTCCGTTGTTTCCTTTAAATTATATCTGGTTTTCTTGTTAATTGTTGTTTCTACCCTATATGTTTGTTAATTGTCATTCCGAGTTATGGGTTAGCTTACTTACTAGTGGATTATAGTAGGTAACATCATGACTCGAGTCTTTGGGTCGTGAAAAGTTTGTATTAGAGCCTTAGTTCGCCATTGTTATTTGTAAAGAGCTAATGTCTAATAGAGTCTTGCGAATCGGTGCGGAGACGTCAATATCCTATCTTTCGGAGGATACAGGACATCGTTAGGAAGATTCTCTCTTTTGAATCATTGTGGTGCATCGCGTGTCTTATTGGTTTCTTCGAATCTTACTTGTTTAATTTTTTTGAAGGATGGCTTGCACGCACGGTTATGTGGTCGGGGGTGATACACCCGGGATCACAGATAGAGCCCCAATCGGGGGCAGAGGATGACCTCAACATCGAGGGAGGGCTGCAACACCATCCAGAGACAAAGAGAGGAATCTGGAGCCAATAGTAGAGCCTAAGAAAAATCTAATTCTTCCTTAGTCAGAGGGGCCGACCAGCTCAACCACCACCTAGACCAGCTATGGCTCCTGAGCTAGAGGTGGCTATTGCCCAGTTATTACTAGTGTTAAAGGGCATGCAACAGGTCCCAGCTCCAGCTATGCCAGAAATCCATGGTCAGACTACAACAGCTGCTCCTCAGGTCGAGGTGCCACCAGCACCTGCCACTGCCCAACCAGTTATTGGCTAGAGCTATGCTGTTAGAGGAGCAGAAGATGCTTGGAATGTTCTTGAGATTGCCTCCTCCGAGGTTTCTTAGGGAGATTGGGGAGGACGCCCATGAGTTTTTGACTACTTGGCACGAGCGGCTGTACACATTGGGATTAGTACAGTAGAGAGGAGCTGACTTCACCGCTTACCAGCTTGATGGGCTAACCATGAAATGGTAGCGTTCATTTTTAGAGGTTAGACTGGCTGGGCCGCCTCCGGTGTCATGGGATGAGTTTTCTGAGGCCTTCTTGGCTAGGTTCTGTCACGACCCAAGCCTAGGGCCTAGATGTGACCGGCGAATGGGGAACCCGAAGGAACCCCAAACAAGCCTCATAGCGTATCATTACACATCCTTGGTCGCGGAAGCAATTAAATGACCATAAGCGATAAGCATAATCAAGGGGAAAATCGGGACTAAGGGAGCAAGAAAAAAAAAAGAAATGATACATAAATACCATAGATGAGTCAAGCTCAAGCATAATACACAACTTGTCCAACACCACCTCTAAACATGAGTACTTAGCGGGGGCCAAGACAAACTACCGGGCTCACCCTCATAGTCAAAACATAACTAGAAAGGAAAAGTTTTATACATAGCAAAAGATCATGAGCAACGTCCCCGAAATGGAGGACTCACCAATAACCACTATAGAAAATCGTACTAGCCACGCGGAGGAGGATGGTCAAGCGGTGCTCCGGTCCCTACATGGTGACATCATGTAGGCATAGAGTATGCGTTAGTACATTTGAATGTACTAAGTATATGGGATGCAATGCAATGCTACATTAGATGGACATCATAGGAAAAATGCGTAATCATACCAATAGATAGCATATTAATGAAATGATATGTATAATGATGCTTACATAAAAATCATATTTAGTGGGACGTAGTACATGTGTGGCGAGTGACCATCAATATAGTATTTCCAAGGCCTACCACCCCCTTGGAGAGGCGAAAGAGGTACAAACCCCTCAATATGGTTACACGGGCCTACCACCCCCCGAGCTAGGGACCAAGGTACAAACCCCTCGATATGGTTATACGGGCCTACTACCCCCCGTACTAGGCAACCAAGGTACCAACCCCTCGATACGGTTATACGGGCCTACTACCCCCCGTACTAGGCTTGGCGACTCACAACACTTATATAGAGAAAATCTAATACATGTGTCCATTTCATCATCATTTCAGTAATTACATAACCATCCGACTCATAGGACGTACCTTGGACCTTCCCTTTCCTAAGAATTCTATAAATGGGCATTTTATCAAACACAAGGTGGGCAATTGTTCATGTAAATGAAATCATGTATTTCAAGAATACTAAGTCCAACCAATTCCAAAAATCCATATAAATCAGCCCACCAACAACATACATATATATATCAACCTTCATAATTTGATCATGGAAGCATGTAAACCATAAACATCACATAATAATTCCATTTCATGATAATATGCAAAATGGACCATAATAGGGTGTGTAGTAGTAATTCCATAATTCAAGAGTTCATAAATAATCATAAGGACCAATAAACTTGAAGTAGAAATAGAGGATAAATGGTTGGACTTGTGGAAAGGAAGGTTTCCACAATCAAACCCACATACCTCAACTTTGGAGAATCCTTGATGAAGATTGGAATGGAGAATCGAAGCTTGAGATTGAGTCTTGAATCCGGAATTAGAGCTTGAGATGTTTGAATTTGGTTGAAGATCTTGGTGGAATTTTTGGAGAGGGCTTAGAGAGTGTTTTTGGAGTTAAGAAAATGACTAAGTATGGGACATATCCCCTTTTTATAAAAAAAAACGTCTCCAATCCCGCCTAAAAAAAAAGCTCACTGGAAATTGCAAATCTGCACAGACAGGTTTTTACGAAAATGGTCATAACTCCCTCATCCTAACTCGGACTAAGGTGAAACCAAGTGCGTTGGAAAGCTAACTCAAAGAGCTTTAATTTAATAGCTTGCAGCCCTTCCAGTTCCTTGTGTGCTAAGAGATATGCCCCTTTAAAGTTGACCCTCCGAATCACAATTTTTGCGATTTTTGAATTTTGATACGGTTGCTCTAAAATTCGGGTTAGACCCATTTCCCACTCAATTTGACCCCACAAATAAGAATATGAAGTCGAATTTCCGAAATCATGCACGGATTTTGAGATATATGGAAATTACAATTATAGGTGTTTCTGAAGCACATTTTCGGGTATTTTTGGGGTCGTTTCAGGTTCATACCACATAGTGTTAAAGATCGACTCCGGGACCAGTTCTCCAGGTTAGAGCAGGGCTCCATGACTGTGTCTGAGTATGAGGCCAAGTTTCACGAGCTTTCCAAGCATGCTACGATGATATTACCTATCGAGTAGGAGAAGGTTCATTGCTTTGTCCGAGGTTTGAGGCTTCAATTGAGAATTGAGTCCTAGTTTATCATTTTAGTGAGTGTCTCTTTCTTAGAGGTTGTTCATCATGCCTATACTATGGAGGATCTCCATTGCGAGGCCCATGGGGGATGCAACAAGAGGTCTTGATATCATGGCAGATATAGTGGGTCTCAGTCAAGGGGCATGGACTCATATGATAGGTCTCGCTAGCGATTTTAGTAGGGTCAATCTAGCTGGCCTGCTCAGGCGGCGCTTCAGACTTTGGAGGGCGAGCGGTACGATCAGAGTGATGTTGGTATGGGTCAGAGTTCGAAGGGTTCACAGTTGGGTGCTTCAGGTCGTGGTGGCCCTTATTTTATAGGCCGATCTTTACAGGGTTTCTATGACTGTGGTGAGCTTGACCATTGGTCCAGAGAATGTTCCTGGCAAGGGATGATTGCACCTGCTCCACATTTAGCTCGGTCGTTGTCAGTGATAGAACCTCCAGTTGAGGCGATGCCTAAGTACAATTTGGTGCAGATCCCAAGGCTTTCGGGCTCATCCCGAGCGCCCTTATGGAATTTAGCTTAAAATTGACTTTGGGGATCCACTTTTCATTGAGATGACCTCAGTTAGAAATTTTGACATCTCCATTGAGTCCGAAATGTCAAATTTGGTGGGGTAACATATCTCATTTGCGAGCACGGGGTTCCAAACAAATCTCGAGCACCCCGTCAGGGATTTTCATGTTGGGGAAAATAAATTGATGTGCATCAATTGGTGCAACCAGTTTTTCTCTTTGCATTTGTGGGCTCCAGGCCGCATTCAAGGTGACTAATGACCTGGTCAATGCGTTCGCGAGGCCTTTACCTCGTTCATAGAGGCTTGTAGTTGTGGGGTTTGGCCTTTGTGATCGCACGCCCTGGCAGCATTTGTGAAGGTCAGGGAGGTCAACCCTCCCTCCATGTTCGCGAGCTTGGAGCCACATTCATGGTGCTTTAGGGTCCCGACCTTCTGCAATCACATGCGGAGTCCTACGTTTGTGGAGGTCATTTTAACTAATCTTTTATAAAAGACTAGGGTGGCAATCAACTCTCATTTCTTGAGTTCAAAGTGTAATTTTGAGAGCTACACTTCTCTGATTTGGGTGATTCTTGTTGTGTTTGGTCCAAAATCTGCATGGCTTTGTATTGGAGTGTTTGAGGAAGTGCGGGAAGCTTGATTTGAAGAAAATTTCATCTCGAATGGACTGCCCGAGTTTGATTATGGTGTTCTTCTTGTTGTATTGTTACATGAGTTGATTTCTGCTTTTCCGAGCATCAAATTGTGTCCCATTTTGGGGCATAATCTCAGTAAGTCAATTTTAGGATTCCCAACATGGGTCCCACATTCCCATTTTGACTCAATTTTGGATCCATCTCTATTTGTTTTGTTTTTGGTGTCAAAATTTCTGTATTGACGTTCTGAATCTACTGTTTATTGTGTGGCATCAATCAGAGTCTGTTCAAAAAGGCAAAGCCCCAGAATCATGAATAGAGAGCGTGTGCGGTAAGTTTCGAGGTAGGCTACGACTTCCTATTCCTTAGATTGAGCTCGAGAATGTAAATTCATGTTGATTAGTTGGAATTGGGATGGGGTAGTAGTTGATTCATGTTCAATTAATAGAATTCATGTTTTAGTAGTCTTTCAGGTAGTTTCGATTAAATTGAGCATGCATTTCTCGTTGTCCTGATTTCCTTCTTGCCTCTTGTTACCTCTTGGTTTGATATTGTTGTTATTGGTAGTTGATTAATGACCTTAGCCTAGGTTTAGACTAGTGAATTCCTTAGACTTATGTGTTTTTATGGATCCGATAGGCCTTAAAATTCTCTGACGTTGCTTTACAAGGCTTAGCTTCTTGTAAACTGACGTAGTAGACTCAAGACTAATAGTGAGAGCCTTAGATAGATGATAACTCAACTTTGATGACTTTTATCCATAATTCCCTTTTATACTACATCCCTAGTGATTCTCCATTGTGATATCGAGCTTCATTCAATGATTTGGGGTCGGATTTGGTTCAGGCTTAGAGTGGTTCATTGGGAACTTTAGGGTGGACATCGATTCACGGTGGCCTTATGATGGTGAATTTTGATACGGGATTTTCTCTTGATTGTTCATATAGATGCGGTTCGAGGTTTGGGTGTACCACTCTAATAGTCGCAGATTCAAGGTCTGGGCACATGATCTTCAGCCGTAGTCCAAGTTTCGGGCATATTATCCTCTATCGAATTGATACCTAACGGCATGGTTCTATTAGATTCCTTAGGTGTTGTATCCATGGTTTGAGGTCTGGGCTATCCACTTTCTTTGTCCTGGATTCATGAGTTTTTGTACTCACTAGTTGTAGCTCTTCTGACCTATGAGAGTCTGTTCAGGTTATTTAGTTAAGTTTGTGCAAGAGTGTACCTTTTGGGCTTATGAGGTCTAGTAAGGTTATAGTTAGTTACTTGCTTTTCAGTTCCATTCTTTCCCAGACTCGTGTGCATTCCTGTTAGATTTCCATTATCATTAAGTTCTTTTGACCTCTAGTTAATGTTATTTCTCGCTTTTCAGCCTATGATGCCTACTTAGTACCTATTGTTTTGATACTTATACTACAATCTGCATCTGTTTTTGTGATGCAGGTCCGAGCACCAGTCACTAACGTTGATATTGAGCCGGTTGTAGGAGTATCCAGAGACGAGGGTGACTTTATGGCGTTCTACATCAAGCCCGTCTCCTTCTGTTTATTATTGGCTAGTCGTTTTCTTTTGAGACAGGTTTGTATATTTTGGTCCACTTTTGGGACTTGAACTCTTTTGTAGTAGCTTTGTACATGTGACTATTTTGGGAGTAGTTGGACCTCTTTTTGATTGTGTATATATATATATATTGACTTCTGTTCCTATCTTTCACTATTTCCTTTAAATTATATTTGGTTTTCTTGTAAATTGTTGTTTCTACCCTGTATGCATGTTACTTGTTGTTCTGGGTTATGGGTGGGCTTACCTACTGGTGGGTTATAGTAGGTGTCATTATGAAACGAGTCTTCAGGCAGTGATAAGAATAAAGAAGTAGGTAACTGAGGCAAGGGACGTACCCTGGAGGCCCTAGCCCAAAACTCTATTCACGACAAGATTCTACTTAGGAAGTCAACTAACCGAAGATAACTGCAAAACATCATAAATTCCAAAAGGCCAATTCAATCAAACTCAGTCCAAATGTATCAAATTGAGGGAATAAGGGAGAATCTAAATCTGTCATATAAACCATCCAAAGTATCAAATAGAGAGAACAAGGGAGAATCTAAATCTATCATATAAACCCTCCGTCATACTGCCATAGGAAACACAATCATAAGCAAATAATAACCTCACCGAGCCCTCATAAGCCTAGAAGGTACATAATAACAAACATAACCCAACCGCCCCCATATGACCGACAAGTGCACACAATAATCAATTATACTTGTGATAGGTGATGTATATGAATTCGAGTTATGCAATAAAAATCAGTAGTACAATCAGTGCCAAGTGCCACGTACCAAGTATATACACCTACCTCTTGCCCCCAACATGCTAGGTAGGACCCATGTGTCTCCCTCCTCCTGCTCAGTGGGTCACATGGACAAAGGGACCCATATTGGACTCGAAAAGTTCATATATACCTTCCTGGTCTTGACCCAGGACTTTCATAATCAATCCTCTTGGATTCGCTCTATCATGGTGACTGGAGATACATAGAACCAAATCAATATAGAAAGGGTCGGCGACTCTCCAACCGATCAAGTAAAAATTGAGCACATCATCAATGCCTCTTTATCTCAAAGTCCATTTACCAAGTAGAAAAAGTAGTATGACTCCCATAAAAATCAGTTTAAAAGTAAAAGGGCAAAAACCCTGCTTTCTCAAAAAATCGGTGGTGAAAAACCAATGGATGCACTGGGGTCGTACTACAAAATACATGAGAATGAGTTCTAATGAAATGCATGTCATAATTAGCATC
>JAGDQO010002008.1:0-52939 GCA_018342035.1 Solanum appendiculatum | reverse complement strand
ATGTGAAGCTAAAACTCCCTTCGCCTTTAAGGCACTACCTATGTCACATGTTTCTCATATAAAGTTCAAGTTAGTTCACTTGAATCACGAAAGTAAAGCCTTCGTATATGCCACCTACTTGATTAATTGTTTAAGCCTAAAGGTATTCATGTCACCCTCTTCGGGTTGACTTTCTTAATATTTTTTGGTATCGTAAGTATCTTTACTTAGATTTCTTATGATTCATAATCAATAATGTATCATTTGTATTAAACAAGAATGAACCACCATAGGATAGTCATGTTTAAGGAGGTAAGCACATAGGTACCATACTTATAAGCTAAAGTGCGAGGTAACATTTAGATACTTGATATCATATATGGAAAGTTAGGTACCATACAGAGACATTACTTGATAAGTTGAACGACCTTTAGCATAAATGCTATGTCATAGGCCATCTAAGGCATTATTTTGATAAAATATAGCGACGGGTGGATATTCATAGGTTCTACTTGACATTTTTGTGCAACGTGATTCTTTGCACATGATTGAGACTAAACCACAATAGTGAGCCCGAATATTGTGGCGTACCCATTCTTGTGGGATCATTTGCATTGCTGGAATATCGTGTACTAGTTCCCTCTAACACGAGACAATAAACGGCACATATGGCCTGCGGGAAGGCCTTCATAGTGAGCCCATGGAGGGGTGTACCTCGTACCAGAACATGATTATAGTATATGCATAGAAACATAGAGATAAGCAATTAGGAAACTTATGCCTTATAGTTAATGTGAGTCGCCTTTGATCAGCCATAACGTGATCATTTATAATAGGAATAATAAAAGTGCTTCACTTTGGAAAACTATAGGTATTATAATATAATGAATGTTGCTTAGGATATTTTATGATGAACTAATTAAGTTGGTTCATAAGTTACCATTATATATCCTATATCTAGTGCTTATATGCTCCTAATTCTTCTTATTAAACATTTGGTTCATATTTATTTACATACTAGTACATGTTGTATATGTACTGAAGTCCCTGTATATTGGGGCACTGCATTTCATTGTAAATGCATGATTAGTTTCATAGGGGAGCAGACATCCTCATTAGGTTCTTTTGCCGACTTTAGTTGATATTTTGTTGAGCTCCATCTCTATCCGGAGCCAGCTTATATCTAGTACTTTTTGATTATATGTATAAGTTGCTAGTTGTGTATGTCGAGGTCTGTCTCGACGAGTTATTAGCATATGATGTTACAAATCTTTTAGAGTCCTCCTAGACATCTTGATGTATCATGCGGTGTAGTTTTTTCCCATATAGTTTTATAGCCTGTATCGGTTATTCTGCTCGTTTATTAGTTTATGATTTCTTACATGTCCTATCTTATTTGTAGATTAGTTATCCATACGGTTCTTGTCCACCTTGCATTTTGGGGCGTGACACCTGGGTTGTTGGCCATCGCATTTGTGGGCCTTGTGTCACGTTCGTGGAGACCATGTGAGTTGATCCTCCATGATCGCGTGCTAGGCACCATGTTCACGATGGGTTGGAGGGTTGACCTTTCGTGATCGCGGACTGGGTCTCACATTTACGGAGGTCATTTACTGGTCTTTTTTTATAAAATACCAGTCACGATTTTAGCAAAGGGTGCCATATTAAAATTGCATTTTCTCGAGCTGTAGACCTCCGATTGAGGTGATTTTAGTTGTGTTTGGTTTGGATTCTTTGTGGATTCACATTGAAGTTTTTGGAAAAGTACCGAGAGTATGTTTTTTTAGGTAAATTCTGACCTGAATGGACTGTTGAGTTCCATTAATGGTGCTCTTTGTGTCAACTTTTTTCATGTGTTATTTCTACTTTTTAGCATTGATTTATGTCCCATTTTGGGATACAAGCTCAGTTAGAGAGTTAGGATCTATTGACGGAGTCAATTTCAGGATTTCTGACCCAGGTTCCACATTCCTATTTTTATTTGATTTTTGGATCCATCTCCAACTGTTGTGATTTTGGTGTTAGAATTTCTATTTTGATATTATGATCCTATTTTTGATAGTGTGGCAGTGATCAGAGGCTGTTCAAAAGAGAAAAGTGTACGCAGTCTTCATTGAGGTAGGATTTGGCTTCCCACTCCTCAAGCTTATGAATGTAAATTCATGTTGAATTGCTGTTATTGGGGTTGGGTTATTATTAATCATGCTTATTTATTAGAAATCATGACTTAGGTGTTTTGTGGGATGTTTCGGGTGTTCTAGTATGCCTATTCTTGTTATATGATCATGCCTTACATTATGTTTATCGTTTCATAGTTGATTTTGATCATTGGTAGAGGGTAGGGTTAGGCTAGTGATTGCTTTAGACCTGCATTTTGGAGCCGTTAGGCCTTTGGATTGTTCTGACATAGTTTTAGATGACTTAACTCCCTGTAGACTGATATAGCAGAGTTGAGTCTGAGAGTGTGCCTTTTCATCAATAATTTATCATTGGGAGCAACTCGGACATGTTCGTGGGCTGTTCCGAGCTTTATTCGACTGTTCAGGGTCGAGTTTTGGATTTGGAGCTGGAGTGGGTCCGTGGCGATGCTGGAAGTGGTTATGCTCTATGGTATGGACTGGTTGGGAGTTAGTGGAGGGAATTTGGAGTTTTGAAGTTATCTTTCCACGGTTCGAGGTCTGTGTGCTTTGTTTTTATCCTAGGTTTGAGGCCCTTGTGTACTCTCTTTTAGCCGGGTTCAAGGCCCTGTCACACCTTCTATTAGATGGGTTAGTGGCCATAGCGCACCTTCTATTAGCCGGGTTTGAGGCCCTAGCAAACATCCTTATTCACGGTTCGATGCCCTGCCTCATCTTTTAGCCTCAGTTCGAGTCCAGTCATAGCTCTATTAGTCTGGTTCAAGTCCTGACTTGGAAAGTCTTTGGGTTCTTGGGTTGCCTTTACTGCGGTTCGAGTCCATGGATGGTCGTGGTAGTACTAGTAATGATCTTAAGCTTATCTAATAGTTCCTTAGCTCTTCTGTGTATCCATCGAGCTTATGGGGGTTTGTTTAGGTTATTTACTTTATATTGCACATGAGTGTACCTTCTGAGCTTATAGGGTCTAGTTAGGTTTTTGTTAGCTATTTATTTTATTGTTCATTGTTTCCTTAGCTCATGTACTTCTTAGGTAGGATTTTCGTTAGTGTTTTCATTCTGTGGCTTTTTGTTATTTCCTTTCCGCTTGTTGGTTGTTGTTTCTACCTAGTATACCTGTTACTAGTCGTTTCAGGCTACGAATTGACTTACTTACTGGTGAGTTATGGTAGATGTCATCATGACTCAAGATTCCACACCAACGATCCTTCTAGACCAAACTCGGCATTCTGAAGCTAATGGAACTGTCAAAATTGTATCCTGAGACCGTCTTCCTGAACTTTTGACCAAAGTCAACCGTTCAAGTTTTAAAAGCTTCAAAATATGGAAACTTGTACAAAATCCAAATGAATGACTAGA
The DNA here is from genome assembly GCA_018342035.1 of Solanum appendiculatum. Taxonomy (NCBI): domain Eukaryota; kingdom Viridiplantae; phylum Streptophyta; class Magnoliopsida; order Solanales; family Solanaceae; genus Solanum; species Solanum appendiculatum. The sequence continues at coordinate 49,466 of JAGDQO010002008.1, read as the reverse complement.
TGACCAAATTGTCAGTCCCTGCAAGTCATAAACAAGTTGGGGTCGCTATAGGAATGCTCTAAACACCAAAAAGAATGAAAAAGGGAGAAAATAACCTGAAGGGTCATTACAAAGATTTAGACTGGCACTGCGTGTGTTTGGCAGCGCCTATTGAGGCATTTTCGGATCCAAATGTTGCATGCTTTCGATTGTGAGAAATATGGTGTTGTTTGTGGAATTGTGAGTAGTGGCCTTTCTTTGATTTCTGAAAATACAATATTCTCTTTTGGTGGTAACAATTGCTTGTGAGATACTTAGAACACTTAATTGGATCTTCATTCGATTCTATTGCTTACTCTTTGATTTTTTTGTGATCTATTGCTATGTTTTCTGTGAGTGGAGTATCGAAGGGGGAGGAAGAACATGTTAATTCTACTGACCAACTCCTATTGCTAGTTATTAGGCTTTGTAAGAATTGTCAATAAACCTTGCGTTTATTAAGTTATTGATATCTTATCATCAACAACATGAAATTGATAAACTTGAAGACATAATAGAAGAAAAAGAATTAACATAAGACAACTTGAATAAAAATATTTTAACAAGTGAACATGTGCATATAGTTTTACACCTCACGCTTACAAATTTGAGAAAATTCAAATTTTCAAAATAAATATTATATCAATCGGTAAAAAGGAGATAAAAAGGAACTTAATTTTTCAACTAAATGTACTGAAATTTCGAATGAATATCTATCAATTAATTGCGAGTAGTTTCAATTACTGAAAGGAGATAAGAATAAGAAAATAATGCATAAAACTCTTAACAATTTCATATGAAAGTACTCATGTGAATAATGCCCTCAAAATATTAGATACGGAAGAAGACAAAGATGAAGAAAGATGTAAATACCCATCCTGGAGGGTAGGGTGGTGGTATCTAATGCCACGAGGAGTGGAGAAGGCTTGGATTATGGTAATCTAAGTGTTGTCTAAACGTTTCCCTCTTCTATCCTCTAGTGAAAGGTACTTAATTATATCCTCATCTTGGTTTGTAAATTTATTTATCATCTCAATTGAAATTGCTTAGCAGATAAAAAAATATTTATTGCCTCGATTGATGCAATTTCTCACCCCTTGGTTATATCAATTTTTAAATTGTCCCGCCCCTCCCCCCTCCCCCCTCAATTGTATCATTTTTAGTAAATCTACCTTCCACCAATCCATCCACCCAAATTAACCTTTGCTCCTCAATTATAACAATATGCAGATCTACTTCAGGAGTTAATCCTTTTGCAATTTTTCATTTGATTAGTCTTTTCATTCAGGTAAGTTGTTCTTTCTTCTATCTTTTTGAAAAAAATTGAATTTGACCGCATTCATGTTGTGGGATTTTTTATTGCTGATGATATTCTACATTAATTTTTATTTTAATTAAGATTCAGTAGTCGTGAATATCTGAACTGGTTGGTTGCTTTTCAAGAATTCTTGTTTAGGTAGTTCATACCATCCATACATATTTGTTGTTTTATTTTTTATTTTTTTATGTAGAAGTTTTATGAATTTTCATTTGATGAACTTTTTTGGTTGAAATCTAGTTGATGTTGTTTAAGCCATTAATAACTGTCAATCAAATTAGCCATATCTGAATTTGAAACTAGTTTGATATATGGACTATATGAGGACTCTATATATGTTTGTTCAACCTGTATGCTCGATTTTAAGCATAAAATAACTTGCATATTCTTTCTCATTTGAAAATCATCTTTATAAAATTTTGAACTTTTCTATATCTAACAAAATAGGATACTTGATTTTTCACTCGCCTGTCTTTTATAGGTTTTGAGAATTAATGAAGTAAGCTTTTGTGAGAGTGTGTCTTCTGTAGATAAAGTATGATAAAACCTTATTATATTTAGAGTTAATGTCACTTCTTTTATTCTACATCTATCTACTCTTAATTATCACATAAGTTTTTTCAAAAATGAATCTTAACTTATTGCGAAGAAAATGTATTTCTATTTTTAAAAAATCATTTTTTGAAGATTTAGATTGACTTTCAATAAAATTTATTTTACGTAAGCAGAATTTTGGGTATGTTTTTGCTTTTCAATTTTATGATTAATGTTATTTACAAAGTTTAGAGATATTTGTGACGTCTGTCTTATGTGTAGGATGAAAGTCATTATTTTGCAGCTCAAATGAAATCTTTTCTTAAGTATATATTATAATTCATGAATCATGAGCTCCAAAAATGGGTGGGGTTATAGTTGTGTGTGTGATGTAGGGGTTGTGGTTTGTTCAAATAGTACAATATTCTAATAAGTATTAGCATTTTGATGATTATTTCAGTCTAGATCAAAGTTATACTTAAAAAGTTGGATAAGACTAGGGGTGTGTGCATAGCGATAGGGGTTTCAACTTGAATAGGTAAGAATTAACCGAAAAACATCGATTGATACACGGATAGAGTTTGGTCTAAGCTACACTCAATATTCTCCTAAACTATCAAGAGTATATCCCTTGGATTATCCCAAACTTTAAGATCATTTCTAATAAAACACCAAACAAAGCTTGAGTACATAGACTTTTCCTAGCTCAATTTCATTAAATGTGAAACTACTCGGATTATCCCATCCCTGGCTCAAACCCATAGAGTAAATTTCATCAAGTCCTCACTACTGAGTCTTACCCAACTCCATTAAGCTTTCTCAAGTCAAAATGGTGTTAGAGAGCTCAATCAATGTTTGCAACCACTGATTTTAGATTAAAACTTCAAGACAACAATAGATTCATCCAATACAATCAATATTAAATCTGATTAATCAATACCCATTTGTCTTTTACACCCTCATCTAGCACACACACACCTAGATAAAGGTTTAGCTGATCATAAAAGATGAAATAGAGATAATACCCATAAAGAAAAGCCCCATTTCAATCTAAATTGATAAGTAAAACTTGGATTCCAAACTTGGATTGACCCAAATCTGAGTTTTCTTTCTCTAAAAGCTAAGAAGTTTTCACTTTCTCTCTATTCTCTACCTTGCATACTATTTCTATTTTATCATATCCTATGTCTATTGTCCTAATTGGGAACAAGATAAAGATATATAATTGCACAAATCCTTATTCTATCCTTGGAACATTTCAAAGAAAAAACATTTTTTAAATTACATTTTTTCCCTTCAGCTTGCATCCTTCGGACTTGTACTGGATTGGCGAGACACCGATCAAAGAAAGCCGAGCACCAATCACCTCCTTGCATTAACCTTCAATTTTTTGTCAGGAGCTTATGTGCTAAGATCAACAAATCCTGATTGATCATTGTATCACACCAAAGTCACGCCGGTACTAAGGCAACAAAGCTCCATTCAAGCCGTCGGTGAGACGCCTGTTGGCTTCTGCAGAACACCAGTTCCATTGCCGGTGTGCTTCAGTATTTTTTTACTTCAAATTTATTAAACTTATTTTTTCCAAGGAATTCCTGCATACAAGAGAACCAGGGCCTAAAACTCCTTCATTAAGCATTAAAATATGACAATATATCAAGAATTTGAGTCCAACGAGTCGGTAAAATACCAACTCATCAATATAGTTTACATGAAATCCATTAGTTTATAGTGAAAAATTACAAGAAGAATATAGGATATAACTTTCATGTGCTCCATGGGCCTAAAACATCATACTATGACATCAATCTATATATTGCTCAATTAGGTATATATGTAATTTAGATACAATACACCAATATTAAAATACTTTTTAAGTGATTCCTAGTGATTCTTTCATTTCGCTTTATACAGACTTGAAGGAAAGACCTAAAAAATAAAGTATGCAAAACCAAAAAGAGGGCATACAATCACATACTTTTAGAAAGAATATGGAATATATTCTTAACTAAAATTCATCGAACTCTATAAAAGATGTTCTCATTTTGTGGGAGATCTATGGAAAACACAAAAGAAAGTCTAGTGTAATTTTTTTGACAAACATGGATTATGAAGTTCAAACGTATGACTGAAAGTTGTAAGAGTCATAGTTTATAAACTATAAAATAATATTTTGAGTATCACTTTTATCTAGACTAAAATAATTATCAAGAGGCTAAAACTGATTAGAATATTGTACTGAACCGAACAACCACAATACCTACTTTACACACACAATTATACCCCGCCCCCTTTTTGGAGCTAATGAATTATGATATATACTTAAGAAAAAAATTTCATTTGAGCTGCGAAACAGTGATTTTCATCCTACACGTAAGAATGAAGTCACAAATATCTTGAAATTCTAAAAATAACATTAATCATAAAATTTAAAAGCAAAAACATACACATAATTCTACTTATAAAAAAAGAAGAAATATTTAAAGCCACTCTAAATCTCAAAAGAATGAATCTTTTGAATAGATATGCATTTCCGTTGCAGTAAGTTAAGATTCATTTTTGAAAAATCTTATGTGATAATCAAGATTAGATAGAGGTAGCATAACAAAAGTGACATTAACACTATATGCAATAAGGTTTATCATATTTTATTTATAGAAGTCACACTATCACAAGAACTTATTTCATTAATTTTCAAAACCTATAAAACACAAACGAGTGAAAAGACAAGTTCCCTATTCTTTGTTAGATTTAAAAAATTCTAAACTTTATAAAGATGATTTTCAAAGGAGAAAGGATATGTAAGTTATTTTATACTTAAAATCAAGTGTACAAGTTGAACAAACATATACAGAGTCTTCATATAGCCCATCAAACTAGTTTCAAATTTAGATATAACTAATTTGACACACTTATTAAATGGCTTAAACAATATCAACAGGAGAATTCAACCAAAAAAAGTTCATCAAATGAAAGTTCATAAAACTTCTATATAAAAAAATTAAAAATTAAAGAACAATTTGTATCTTAATTAGAATTAAATTAATGTAAAAAAATCAACAGTAATAACAAACTTCACGACATGAATACAATCAAATTCAAATTAAAAAAAAGAACAACTTACCTGAATGGCAAGACTAATTAAATGATGAACTGCAAGAGGATCAACTCCTGGAGTAGATCTACATATAGTTATAATTGAGTAGCAAAAGTTGATTTGAGTGGATGGGTGGGTGGAAGGTAGATTTGGAGTAGATCTACATAGAGTTATAATTGAGTAGCAAAAGTTGATTTGAGTGGATGGGTGGGTGGAAGGTAGATTTGCAAAAAATGATACAACTGAGGAGGAGGGGGAAGGGGGGAAGGGAGAAGGTGCGAGGTAATATAAAAACTGATTAAACTTAGGGATGAGGAACAATTGCATCAATCGATACAATTGAGGCAATAGATATTTTTTTATCTGCTAAGAAATTTCAATTGACATGATAGATAAATTTACAAACTAGGATAATGATATAATTAAGTATCTTTCCCTAAAGGACAGAAGAGTGAAACCTTTTGATTACACTTAGATTATCATAATTCAAGCCTTCTCTCCACTCCTCATGCCATTAGGTACTACTACCCTATTATTCAGGATGGGCATTGATATCTTTCTTCTACATATTTGTCTCTTTTCTTCATATCTGAGATTTTGAGGGCATTATTCACATGAGTGCTTCCACGTGAAAAATGTTAAGAATTTTTTGCATTATTTTCTTGTTGTTTTCTTGTTTCTGTAATTGAAACTTCTCACAATTAATTCATAGGTCTTTATTTAAAAGTCCACAATATTTAGTTGGAAAGTTGAGGTCCTTTTTAGCTCCTTTTTATCGATTGATATAATCTTTGTTAGTTATTGAGAATTTTAATATTATTATTATTATTATTATATTATAATAGCTCTTTTTTTTATTTCTTAAGGCTACCTACTTTTCTCCTTGGTGCTGCCTTGCCTTGGTCATTGATGTCAGTGGTCAACTAATGCTTATTATTCTTGGGCTTTATTGTCATTCTTCATTGTAATGACCATTGCTGAGAATGTTGAGCGCATGTGGTTGTCCATTTTGTGTTTCTGGCAGAATATCTAATGGTCAATTGTGACCATTACTTCTCCATATTGAAATCTCATTATTCTTCCTCCATTATATCTTGTAACCTATGTAACCTCTAGGCGATTTATCTTCACTACTTACTACCCCCATTATCTTCCTATTCATTGCTAGGAAGACTTCTTGTCACGACCCGATTTCTTGAGTCATGATGGTGCCTACCAACCCACCAAAAGGCAAGCCAAGACCCTATCCCAGAACTTAGCATTAATGGGATTGAGGGTAGGATCTAACCTCAACTATGCGGAAGCATAAATAAAGGAACAAATAAAGGAAAGGCAGAAGCGAAACATCTATATACAATAACAATACCTCCCAGAACCTGGAAGTCACATGTATAGAACTATTAACGAGTACAAGTCCAAAAAAGTGAACCACAGAAACACGATGTCTCAAAAGAAAAAGACAAGATAAAATATATTACAGAAGGAGACAGGTAATCCAAAACACCATGTGCTCACCCTCGTCTCCGGAACAGACCGCTGCAGGCTCGAACTCAATGCTGATAACTGCTGCTCGGACCTGCATCACAAAAATAGGTGCAGAGTGTAACATGAGTACCAATACAATAGGTACCCAGTAGGCATCATAGGCCGACTGAGCAAGAAAGGTAAAAACAGACTGAAAGGATAGAATCTACAATAATAGAGGTCAAGCGAAAATGAAACAAAGCACATGAGCGCACCGGAAGTAAAACTAAGTACAGCTAATCTAAACCTAACTAGACCCCATAAGCCCAGAAGGTACACTCGTGCACAAGTTTCAATAAAACCCAAACGGACCCCCATAAGCCCGATAGGTACACAGAAGAGCTATTCTACGGAAACGAAGGAAGACTTAAGCCACGAATCAAATCCACCAACCAACTCAACCGAACCAACCAGCCAACTCCAACCCGGTCACAAGTCTGACTTTCAAGTCTGGCCGCCGGCCAGACAACAACTCTCGGGGGCTCTACCCAAGCCAATAGAGTGCCAAGGCACGACGACTCCGAAAACCTAACTCCTAAGCAAAACAACCTGCCAATTCCAAAAGCCTTAATTCTATGCTGCCCAATTAGCTAACACTCTCTGGGGCCCTACCCAAGCCAGTAGAATGCGCTGGTACTCCCGTGGGCCCTACCCAAGCTAGTAGAGTACGTTGGACAACCCAAGTATCTCATACTCAACTGCCCACTTCGCTAATACTCCTGAGGGCCCTACCCTAGCCAGTAGAGTATGCGGGGCCGTACAGGTATCCCAACCACCAAATTAATATAGATCGCCGTCCACTACCAACCACAATACCGTCGAACCGATCTTGAAATATCCGATAGCCAAGGAAAAACAACACGCCTCCGACGACACATCGACACCATAGAAATGGGGAGAGAAGCTAGAAAAGCTTACCACCCAAAGCCCAACTGGCATCAACTATCAGACCCAAGTCGGCTATGTCAGTCTACAAGGATCTAGTCATCCGAATCGATGTCGGATACATACCACAGTCAAACAGGTGCATGGGCCTAAGTTAATACTACTCAATTCTAAACTAAGTCCAAAGATAAGCTCCACTACAGTAAGCAGCCAACCAGACAATCCGCATGCAGCAACATATAAACAGTCCAATAGATAATCATAAAACACCGATAAGCAACCCCACCACTAACATGGTACTAACCCCGAAATTAACCCGAAAATCAATCCTAAAGCATAGTTTCTGAGAAGAAGAGAAGAAATACTTGAACCCCACCCCAAATTCATACAAATCAGCTAGTATTCACACATTCCAGCTCAATCTAAAGGAAAGGAAGCCGTAACCTACCAAAAGGCCAATCGCGCGCGCTCCAAATCACTCCGCTGGAACTTTTCCCTTCCGAATGGCCTCAGAATGCTGCCATGCTATGAAAAATAGAATCATAGCATCAGCACGGTCGTTTAGACACTAAAATCATCAAAATCAGAGACAAACCAATTTCGGAGTCAAAATCAGGAAACAAGGGACCCGCTCTGGATTTTCTGGAATTGACTCCGTGAAGAGGTCCCAAATCCTCCCCCGAGCCTGTGTTCCAAAATGGAACATCCCTCAGGCTCGGATTAGCTCCATGCAATCAAAACAAGAAATGCAAAACTTTACACAATTAGCTTAGGATAGCAACTTACGCCTCGAATTCATGAAAATCGAGCACCACCCAACACAAATTGATCAATAATCCACGAAGCCAATGAGATTCTGAGCACTTTGGACTTTGAATCACCAGAAACCGACTTAAGATGAGGGAGATATAAATTTTCCAACATTCCATCCAAATGAGCCTCGACCTCACTTTTATAAGCACCGCCAGTCGCTGACCTACGCGAATGCGGAAGGAAAACAATCAACACTCTGCAAACGTGGCCTGGGGCCCGCGAATGCGGTGGGAAAGGAACAACAACTCCGCGAACACGGAACCCTATCTGTGAACGCAGAGAGGAAGACACCCCAGACCTCCGCGAACGCGGAGAAGGAGATATCAAGCCTCCGCAAACGCAAAGCCAAGCCCGCGAACGTGGAGTAGACAAGCCCACACCTCTGCAATTGCGGAGCCAATTCCGCAAACGCGGAAAAGGAATGGGTCTGCAACATCAGCTGTACGCTAGCTGAGTTTTGGGCCTTTCCAAAACTCCTATCGGGTGCTCGGGATTCGTTCGGAACCTCGTGCACGCAAACGAGATATGCTACCCAATTAAATTCAACATTCTGGACTCAATGACGTAGTCAAAATTTCCATACGATATCATTTTGGCAAAAAGAAGGTCCCACACCCAAAGCGCCAATTTAGCCAACTTCTACCAAGGGCCTCGAAATTAGATCAGAAGTCTCGGGAAGCGCATGAAGGGTCATCCTAGACCAAAATCGGCATTCTGGAACTAACCACGTTGACAGAATTCTCATCCGAGCCCATTTACCAGGAATGTTGACCAAAGTCAACTTCAAGCCAAATTTCAAAGGATAAAGAGTCAAATGGCCCCAAAATCACACCAGAAGCCCCGGGACTTGTGACAACGATGCTTTTAGCCTAATTTGGCCGCTCCAGAGCTGTTGAAAGAATCAGAATTCCCTTCTAAGGTTGTTTACTTGAGGTTATGACCGAAATCAACTTTTCAGGCTTCAAAAGCTCAAAAATAGGAAAACAGGCACAAAACCCAAACGAATGACCAGGCAACCGAACCTACAGTGCCAGCAAGTCATAAATGACTTGGGGTCGCTACAAGAATGCTCTAAACGACAGGAAGAAGGCACAAACATACAAATGACCTGAAGAGTCATTACAACATCCACTACTAAAAGAACTTTCGTCCGTGGAAGTAAGAGTCAAGAAGTACCTGAGGGCTTAGATAAGTTGGGGTATTGCTCCCGCATCTCTCGCTCGGTCTCCCAAGTAGCCTCCTCAACTGGGCGATGCCTCCAATGGACCTTAACCACAGGAATGGCTCTAAACCTCAGCTGCCTCACATTTCTGGCAAAAATAGCAACCGACTTCTCAATGTAGGTCAGGCGATCATCCAACTCAACAGCGTCATACCGGAGCACATGGGACTCATCTGGAACATACCGGTGCAACATTGAAACATGGAAGACTGGATTAATAGCTAAGAATGTTAGGGGTAAAGCTAACTCATAGGCCACATCTCCCACTGACCTCAAGATCTCAAAAAGCCCGATATACCTGGGGCTAAGCTTGCCCCGCCTCCCAAATCTCATCACGCCCTTCATGGGTGATACTCGGAGGAATACCCTATCACCAATGGAAAATCTCAGCGGTCGTCGCATGCAATTCGCGTAACTCTGTTGTCTACTCTGGGCCGTCTTGAGCCGATCCTGAATCATCCTCACATGAGCTAAGGTCTCCTGAAATAGATCTCTACCCCGTGGCCTAGGCTCCGTAGACTCAAACCATCCAACTAGAGTGAGACAACGCCTACCATATAAGGTCTTAAACAGGGCCATCTGAATGCTAGAATTGTAGTTGTTGTTGTACGCAAACTCCACCAAAGGTAAGAACTAGTCCTACTGGCCTCCAAAGTCCATAACACATGCCCGCAACATATCCTCAAGAACCTAAATAGTGCGCTTTGACTGGCCATCAGTCTACGGGTGGAATACTGTGCTAAGATCAACACGGGTGCCCAACTTCTCCTAAAATACTCGCCAAAAGTTGGAGGTGAACTGTGAACCCCGATCTGAAATGATAGAAACAAGTATCCCATGAAGATGGACCACCTCTCAAATGTAGATACGAGCTAACCTCTCAGCATTGAAGGATGTATGAACTCAAATGAAGTGTGCTAACTTGGTCAATCAATCCACGATGACCCAGATGCAGTCAACACCTCTAGGAGTCCGAGGCAACCCCATAATGAAATCCATGGTGATACGCTCCCACTTCCACTCAGGAATGGGCAATCTCTACAGCTCACCACCAGGCCTCAAATGCTCGGCCTTCACCTCCTGGCAGCACAAGCAACGGGACACATAATCAGAGATGTCCCTCCTCATACCGCTCCACCAGTAGTACTGCCTCAGATTACTATACATCTTTGCGGTGCCCGGATGGATGGAATATCTGGAATCATGGGCCTCGCTAAGGATTAGCTGTATCAAGTCCCCAACTCTCGAAATACAAATCTGCCAGCAAATCTCAAAACCCCATCTGAATCTAAGGTTGCCTGCCCGGCATCACCCGCCAAAACTCTATCTCTGAGTGCCACCAAAGACTCATCCTTGAACTGACGACTGTGGATCTGATCTAGCAGATCTGACTGAACACCCACATAGGCTAACACCTGGCTGGAATCTAAAACATCAAGCCAGATCATTTGATTGGCTAAGGACTGGATGTCCAAAGCCAAGGGTCGCTCCGACACAGAAAGGAAGGCTAGACTACCTATACTCACTGCCTTACGGCTCAAGGTGTCCGCTACCATATTCGCCTTGCCCGGATGATAGAAAATAGAGAGGTCATAGTCCTTCAGGAGCTTAATCCAGCGACGCTGCCTCAAATTAAGATCCCTCTGGCTCATAATGTACTGAAGGCTCCTGTGATCGGTGTAGATCTCACAATGAACTCCATATAGGTAATGCCTCCAGATCTTAAGCGCGAAAACTACCACTGCCAACTCCAGATCATGAGTGGGGTAGTTGCGCTCATGCAACTTAAGCTGCCTCGACGCATAAGCTATAACCCAGCCCTGCTGCATCAGAACACAACTCAAACCTACACCGGAGGCGTCACAATAAACCGTGAAGCCCTCGCCCTCAACTGGATGAGTCAATATAGGAGCGGTGGTAAACAACTCCTTTAGCCTTAGAAAGCTCCTCTCACACTCCTCCGACCACACAAAGGATACATCCTGGCGAGTCAACTGAATCAGAGGCGCTGCTGCCAATCCGATAAAGCTCCGAACCTGAGTCACAGAAGTGAGCCTAGCCCAATCACGGATAACCTCAATCTTTGGCGGATCCACCATAATACCATCCTTGGACACCACGTGCCCTAAGAATGCTACAGACACAAGCCAGAACTCTCACTTTGAGAACTTGGCATAAAGCCGATGATCTCTCAAAGTCTGGAGAACTATCCTCAGATGTTGCTCATGCTCACCATGGCTCCGTGAGTATACCAAGATATCATCAATGAAAACTATGACGAAGGAGTCCAGATACGGCTTGAATACATGAGTCATCAAGTACATGAAAGCGGAAGGGGCATTAGTCAACCCAAAAGACATCACTAGGAACTCATAATGGCCTTAACGAGTCCTAAATATTGTCTTAGGGATGTGCGCTACTCTAACCCTCAACTGATGATAGCCAGATCTAAAGTCAATCTTAGAAAACACTACGGCACCCTGAAGCTGGTCGAACAGATCATCAATACGAGGCCTGGGGTAACGGTTTCTCACCGTCACCTTATTTAGCTGCCTATAATCAATACACATCCTCATGGTACCATCCTTCTTCTTCACAAACAGAACTGAGGAACCCCAAGGCGATAAACTAGGCCAAATGAACCCCTTACCTAAGAGGTCCTGAAGCTAAACACTGAGCTCCTTGAGCTCTGCTGGGGTCATACGGTACAGTGGGATGGAAATAGGATGAGTAACCGACTCTAAATCAATGGCAAAATCAATATCTCACTTTGGGGGTAGGCCAGGAAGGTCGGTAGGAAACACATCAGCAAACTCTCGTACTATAGGCACTGACTCCACCGTAGGGCTCTCCCTACTAACATCTCTAACATAAGCCAAACATCCGCTATCCACAAGCCTCTGGGCCTGAATACAAGAAATCACCTTAATTGGTGTGCGACTGCGAGAGCCCTGCCATACTACCGGCAGAATACCAGGCCTGGCTAAAGTAACAGTCTTGCCAAAGCAATCCAAGACCGCTCAGTGAGGGGATAACCAATCCATGCCCAAAATTAGATCAAAATCCATCATACACAACACAATAAGATCAGCCCGAGTGTCTTGCCCCCGGATAGTCACCACACAGGATCTACACACCTGATCCACTACTAAAGAATCCCCTACCGAGGTCGAAACACGCAAGGATACCTCTAAAGGCTCTAGACTCACCCTCAACCGAGGAACAAAATAAGCAGATACATATGAATATATAGAACCAGGATCAAATAAGGCTGAAGCGGACTGATGGCATAGGAGAACCGTACCTGGGATCACATCATCACACGCCTCGGCCTCTACTCTAGCTGGAGCTGCATAGAAATGGCCCTGGGTGCCTCTACCACGAGCATCCACCCTGCCAACTGTCCTGCCTCCCCAGGAACCTCCTCCTCTAGATGGAGGTGCAACTGCTGAAATCGGTCTCGCCGCCTGAGGAGATGGTAAAGCTGATCTGGAGATAGGGCACTCCCTAGCCCAATGACCAAGCTCTCCACAAGTAAAGCAACCCTGAGAAGACCTACTCAGAACTGGAGGCCGGCCATCCCGACCTGAGAAATATGTCTGGAAACTACCTCGGCCCTGGCTTGGACCGGCACTATAACCACCCTGGCGGTGCTGGTCACCCTATGACATCTACAATGCTGCCTGAAATGGGTGACTAGGCAGACCTGACTGGAACCTCTGCTGGACCCGGTCCTGAGTATCCCCTGGCCTGGGATGGTGCATACTAGAGCCTGCTTGCAAAAATGTTGAGCCGACGGGGTCAGGTACCAGTAGTTACAATACCAAAGGGGGGCTGGACACTAGTTGTGCGAGTGGAATGACCCATCATTCTGCCTAGCCCTCTTGCCGCTGCTCCCTTGGGCCTCGCAACGGAGCTGCTCGATCATGCGAGCATGGTCCACAACATCTAGAAAAGAACGACCCACTGATACCATAGACTGCCTCTCAATACGCAGCTGCAATCTCAAGCCTCTGACAAAACACCTAACCCTCTCCTCCTCTGTAGGCAATATCATGGTGGCATGGTGGGATAACTCATGAAATATGACCTCGTACTCCGATACCATCATGGAGCCCTGCTCCAACCTCGAGAACTCGTCACAAAGATGATCTCAGACATTCTGTGGGATAAATCTAGCCAAAAAGGCCTCAGAAAACTTTGTCCACGATACCGGTGGGGACCCAGCTGGCCTAGTCTCCATAAACTAGCGCCACCACTACCTAGCCAGTCCATCTAATTGGTTAGCCGTGAAGTCAGCTCCTCTAGACTCCACCAACCCAAGGGCCTGTAATCTCTCCCGGTAGAAAGTAATAAACACGTGGGCATCCTCTCCAACAGCTCTAGAAAACCTCGGCGGTGTCAAACTAAGGAACACTCCAAGCATCTTCTACTCCCGAAGTGGCATAACTCCATCTAAGGCATCCGACTGAATGGTGGGGTCCGGTGCTGGCGGCTGCTAACCCTCTGGGGCCGCTGCATCAAGCTGACCCTGCTGATGAATCTCTGAAACCGCTGGGACATGCTGACCCTACTGTGCTGAAGCTGGCTCTGGAACAGGTGTTGGGACCTGCTGCTGCTGCATACCCCCTATAACCGCCAAAATCTGTGTAAGCATCGCCTGAAGATCGGGGGTGGCAACTGGTGTGGGCGGTGGCTGGGCTGGTCTCGGCCCCACCGACTAAGGAAGAATCTGCTAAACCCGAGGCTTCACCTTCGACTCCGGAGTCCTCACTCTATCGCGGCCTATTGCTGCAGCACTATCTCGACCTCGGGGTCAACATATACTTCTCGTGCGAACCATCCTACGACAGAGTGAAACAAGTGAGATTTTATTAAACCAATCGGATAACCACGCACGAACCGAAAACAAAAAAAGAAAACCTCCTAAAGGCATCTTGTAGCCTCCTAAAGATAAATCATGGACGTCTCCGCGCTGATCCGCAGGACTCTACTAGATGCTAGCTCTGTACAAGTGAGACCAACGAACCTGGGGTCTGATACCAAGTTGTCACGACCCGATTTCTTGAGTCATGATGGTGCCTACCAACCCACCAAAAGGCAAGCCAAGACCCTATCCCAGAACTTAGCATTAATGGGATTGAGGGTAGGATCTAACATCAACTATGCGGAAGCATAAATAAAGGAACAAATAAAGGAAAGGCAGAAGCGAAACATCTATATACAATAACAATGCCTCCCAGAACCTGGAAGTCACATGTATAGAACTATTAACGAGTACAAGTCCAAAAAAGTGAACCACAGAAACACGATGTCTCAAAAGTAAAAGACAAGACAAAATATATAACAGAAGGAGACAGGTAATCCAAAATGCCATGTGCTCACCCTCGTCTCCGGAACATACCGTTGCAGGCTCGAATTCAATGCTGATAACTGGTGCTAGAACCTGCATCACGAAAACAGATGCAGAGTGTAGCATGAGTACCAATACAACAGGTACCCAGTAGGCATCATAGGCCGATTAAGCAAGAAAGGTAAGAAAAAAGACTGAAAGGATAGAATCTACAATAATAGAGGTCAAGCGAAAATGAAACAAAGCACATGAGCGCACCAGAAGTAAACTAAGTACAACTAATCTAAACCTAACTGGACCCCTATAAGCCCAGAAGGTACACTCATGCACAAGGTTAAATAAAACACGAACGGACCGCCATAAGCCCGATAGGTACACAGAAGAGCTATTCTACGGGAACGAAGGAAAACCCAAGCCACGAATCAAATCCACCAACCAACTCAACTACACTAACCAGCCAACTCCAACCCGGTCACAAGTCTGATTTCAAGTTGGGGCGCCAGCCAGATAGCAACTCCCAGGGGCCCTACCCAAGCCAGTAGAGTGCCAAGGCATGACGACTCTAGAAACCCAACTCCTGAGCAAAACAACCTGCCGATTCCAAAAGCCTTAATTCTCTACTGCCCAATTCGCTAACACTCTCGAGGGCCCTACCCAAGCCAGTAGAATGTGCTGGTACTCCCGGGGGCCCTACCCAAACCATTAGAGTACGCTGGACAACCCAAAGTATCTCATACCCAACTGCCCACTTTGCTAATTCTCCCGGGGGCCCTAACCAAGCCAGTAGAGTACGTAGGGTCGTCCAGGTATCCCAACCACCAAATTAATGTGGATCTCCGTCCACTACCAACCACAGTACCGTCGAACCGATCTTGAAATATCGATAGCCAAGGAAAAACAACATGCCTCCGATGACACATCGGCACCACAAAAATGGGGAGAGAAGCTAGAAAAGCTTACCACCCAAAGCCCAACCAGCATCAACTATCAGATCCAAGTCGGCTATGTCAGTCTATAAGGACCTAGTCATCCGAATCGACGTCGGATACATACCACAGTCAAACAGGTGCATCGGCCTAAGTTAATATTACTCTATCCTAAACTAAGGCCAAAGATAAGCTCCACTACAGTAAGCATCCAACCAGACAATCCGCATCTAGCAACATATAAACAGTCCAACAGATAATCATAAAACACCGATAAGCAACCCTATCACTAACATGGTACTATCCCCAAAATTAACTTTAAAATCAACCCCAAAAGCATGGTTTCTGAAAAAAGAGAAGAAATACTAGAATCCCACCCCAAATTCACACAAATCAGCAAGTATTCACACATTCCAGCTCAATCTAAAGGAAGGGAAGTCGTAACCTACCAAAAGGCCGATCGCGCGCGCTCCAAATCACTCCACCAGAGCTTTTCCCTTCTGAACGGCCTCAGAACGATGCCACGCTAACAAAAATTGAATCGATGCATCAGCACGATCGTTTAGACACTAAAATCATCAAAATCAAAGACAGACCAATTTTGGAGTCAAAATCAGGAAACGTGGAACCTGCTCTACATTTTCTGGAATTGACTCCATGAAGAGGTCCCAAATCCTCCCCCGAGCCTGTGTTCCAAAATAGAAAACCCCTCGGACTCTAATCAGCTCCATGCAATCAAAACAAAAAATGCAAAACTTTACACAATTAGCTTAGGATAGCAACTTACGCCTCGAATTTATGCAAATCGAGGACCACCCAACACAAACTGATCAACAACCCACGAAGCCATCAAGATTCCAAGCACCTAGGACTTTGAATCACCAGAAACCGACTTTAGATGAAGGAGATATGAATTTTCTAACACTCCATCCAAATGAGCCTCGACCTCACTTTTATAAGCACTGCCAGTCGCTGACCTCCGCAAACGCGGCCAAGGCCCCGCGAACGCAAAAGGAAAACAACCAACATTCCGCGAACACGGCATGGGCCTGCGAACGTGGAGGGAAAGGACCCACACCTCTGGCAGAATCCTATCCGCGAACACGGAGAGGAAGACTTCCCAGACCTCCGCGAATGCGGAGAAAGAGATCTCAAACCTCCATGAATGCGGGGCCACGCCCGCGAACGCGGAGCAGACAAGCCCACACCTCCGTGAACATGGAGCCAATTCCGTGAACACGGAGAAGGAATGGATTTGCAACATCAGTTGTGCACCAACTGAGTTTTGGGCATTCCCAAAACTTCGACGGGGTGCTCGGGATTCGTTCGGACACCCCGTACATGCAAACGAGATATGCTACCCCATCAAATTTGACATTTCAGACTCAATGGCACAGTCAAAATTTCCATACGAAATTGTTTCGATAAAAAGTGGGTCCCACACCCAAAGCACCAATTTAGCCAACTTCTACCGAGGGCCTCGGAATTAGATCAGAAGCCTCGAGAAGTGCACGAAGGGTCATTCTAGACCAAACTCGGCATTCTGGAACTAACCACGCTGAAGGAATATTATCCGAGTGTGTTTACCATGAATGTTGACCAAAGTCAACTTCAAGCCAAATTTCAAAGGCTAAAGAGCCAAATGGCCCCAAAATCACACTGGAAGCCCCGGGATTTGGGCCAACCATGCTTCTAACCTAATTTGGCCGCTCCGGAGCTGATGGAATTGTCAGAATTACCTTCTGAGGTCGCTTACCTGAGGTTATAACCAAAATCAACTTTTCAAGCTTCAAAAGCTCCAAAATAGGAAAACAGGCACAAAATCCAAACGAACGACCAGGCAACCAAACCTACAGTGCCAGCAAGTCATAAATGACTTGGGGTCGCTACAGGAATGCTCTAAACGACAGGAAGAAGGCACAAACACACACATGACCTGAAGGGTCATTACACTTCTTCAACTATAAATAGTGGTGGTCTTCATTTGTTTTGGGTACAAGAAAATATTGAGTGGATAAAAGCTTGTCAAAAAGAGAGTTCTTATTAGTTGAAGGGAGGTGTTCTTTTTGTGGATTTTTGAACTCAACTCTTGTCTAGAGTTTGTTGAGTTATACTTTATGTTTAGGTTGTTGTATCCTGGAGGGGACAAGTCAAGAGGGACTACTGCTGGACCGGTTAAAATATTTGTTGCAGTGGGCTTGAATCTCCTTAAAGAGAGCGAGATATCTGCACCTCAATCGGAAGAGATTTTTATTTCTTCATTTTATTTTTCAATTGTAATTTGTAATATTGAATTTTCACCAACAATTTTAAGGAGATTCATAGTGGCTACAATTGAAAAAAATGGAATGTCAAGATGGGAGATCTTAACAAGCCATTTCGATTCAGTGGTAACCATTTCAAGAGATGGTAGGGTAAAGTACTTTTCTATTGAAGTCTTCTCAATGTTTCTTATGTGAGAAGAATCCTAATAAAGTTGATGGCACCTCCATGGATGATGATGAACTTATTTCTCATCTTGAGAAAGTGAAAAAGTACGAGGTTGATTCCTATAAGTGTCGGTATTACATTCTTAATTATCTATCTACTAATTTTTATAATTATTATGATAGAACTTACTGTAGTGCAAATAAAATTTAGAAAGCATTGCAGAGTGAGTATGATAATGAAGAGGCTGGAGCAAAAAATATGCGGCTAGTAGATTTTTTCATTTTCAAATAATGGACAACAAATCAGTGGTAGACCAAACTCAAGACTATATAATGATTGTTGGAGAGCTCAGGTCCGAGGAGATTAAAATTGGAGATAACCTTATTATTTGTGGCATAATAGACAAACTTCCTCCTTCTTGGAAGGAATTTCAAAAAAACTATGCACCACAAACAAAAGGAAACCTCTTTTGAGACGTTGACAATGCGAATCCACATGGAAGAAGAGGCAAAGGGCCAAGATGCACTTTTACAATTGGAAGAGAGCAATATCATAACGAAGGTAAATTTAATTACTTCAAATAATGTAACTCCTGTTTCTCACAAAACTACTTCTATGAAGCCTAAGAAGAAAAATTTCAAGAAAAATAATAGTAGACCTCCCAAGAAATATAATGGTGGAGATAACCAAGCACAAAATCAAAAAGTTCAAGATAAGGGACCGTGCTTTGTTTGTGGCAAGAGTGGGCATATTGCTCAATTTTGTAGATTCTGAAAATGTGGTCCTACACCTCAGGCAAATGTTACCGAAGAACCTTTTGCGGCGGTGGCTATCGACATAAATATGGTTGAGAATATTGATGGTTGGTGGGCTGATTCTGGTGCAAACTGTCATGTCTATTACGACAAAGATTGGTTTAAAAAATATACTCATTTTGAGGAGCCCAAAACCATCATGCTAGGTGATTCTCACACTACTCAAGTGCTTGGAACGAGAGAAGTCGAATTGTGCTTTACTTCTGGAAGGGTATTAACTTTAAAAGATGTATATTATACTCCTTCCATGAGAAAAAATTTGATGTCTAGTTTTCTTCTTAATAAAGCAGGCTTCAAACAAATTATTGAATCTGATTAATATGTAATTGTGAAAAAAGGTATTTGTGGGAAAGGGGTATGCTTGTGATGAGATGTTCAAACTAAATGATGAAATGAATAAGGTTTCTACTTCTGTTTATATGCTTTCTTCTACTAATTTTGGGCATGCTCGTTTGTGTCATATTAATGATCATTATGTTGGAATCATGAGTAGTTTAGGATTAATCCCAATGATTAAAAGGAATTTTGAAAAGTTTGACTTTTGTAGTAAAACCAAAATCACTAAAAATCCTCATTTTTAAGTTAAAAGAAAAACCGAATTATTGTATAAGTTCATACTGATATTTGTGAACTTGGAGGAATTTTAACTCGTGGAGGTAATAGATATTTTATCACTTTCATTGATGATTTTTCTAAGTTTACATATGTTTACTTGATGAAAAATAAAAGTGATGCTTTTGAAAATTTTAAAGTTTATCTCCATGAGGTTGAAAATCAGTTTTTGAGAAAAATAAAAAGAATTAGAAGTGATAAAGGCCATGAAAATGAATCAAATGAGTTTAATTCTTTTGTTAGATCATTAAGAATAATTCATGAAACTACTACTTATTCTCCTTCATCTAATGATGTAGAGGAAAGGAAAATAGAATTTTGGTTGAATTGATTAATGTCATGCTTATTGAGTCACATGCACCTTTAAATTTATGGGGTGAAGCTATTTTGACTACTTGTTATGTGATGAATCGTGTGCCTCATAAAAAGTCTAAATTGACACCTTTTGAATTGTGGAAAGGTCACAAGCCAAGTTTGAGATATCTAAGAGTTTGGGATTGTCTAGGCTTTGTGAGGCTAATGGATCCCAAGATAACAAAGTTGGGTAAGAAAGTTACTACTTGTGTTTTTCTTGGTTATGCTTCAAATAGTACAGCCTATAGGTTTTTTAAACTTGAAGATAATATTATTATAGAATCGGGTGATGCATGCTCTTTTTTCATGAGAATAAATTCCCCTTTGATTCTAAAAATAGTGGGGGTCAAAGGATTGAACAAAATATTTTGTCACTACCTAGTTCTTCTACTTCTACTTTAAAAAATAAAGAAATTGATGATTTTGAGTTAAGAAGAAGTAAAAGAGCTTGAGTAGAAAAGATTTTGAGACTGATTTTTATGTTTTTAATGTTGGAGATGACCCTCTCACTTTGAAAGAAGCTTTATCTTCACATGATTCTATTTTTTGAAAAGAAGCTGTAAATGATGAAATGGAATCACTAATTTCTAATAAAATTAGGAAGCTAGTTGATTTACCATCGGGTTGTAAAACAATTGGTTGCAAATGGGTCTTATGAAAAAAATTGAAACCAAATAGATCTATTGATAAATATAAAGCTAGACTAGTTGTAAAAGGTTTTAAGCAACTAGAAGGCCTATAATTTTTTGATACTTTTTCTCCGGTAACTAGAATTACATCCATTAGACTTTTAATTGCTATGGCTGTAATTTTTGATTTGCAAATTCATTAAATGGATGTAAAACTATTTTTTTAATGGAGACCTAAATGAGAAAATTTATATCGATCAACTCGAGTATTTTGTTGAATCAGGCCAAGAAAGCAAAGTGTGTAAACTTACTAAATCCCTATATGGTTTGAAACAGGCACCAAAGCAATGGCATGAAAAGTTTGATTCCTGCATGATTGAAAATAGTTTTAAAATAAATGAGTGTGATAAGTGCATTTATCATAAGTCTTGGAATAATTCACATGTTATCATTTGCCTATATGTTGATGATTTATTAATCTTTGGCTCTAACATGAATGTTATAGATGAAGCTAAAAATATTCTTAGAAGCTATTTTGATATTAAAGATCTTGGTGAGGAAAACTTTTATTCTTGGAATAAAAATTACAAAAACATATGATGGAATTTTCCTTGACCACACACATTGTGTTGAGAAAATTTTGAAAAAATATATCTTTCTTGATTGCAAGCATGTTGTAACTCCTTTTGATTCAAGTGTTCACTTATTTCCTGTTGAAAGTGAAAATGATGTAATAAATCAAAATGAATATGGTAGCTTAATTGGAAGTTTGAGATATGTGACTGTTTGCACTAGGTTTGATATTGCATATGCAGTAGGAGTACTTAGCAGGTTTACAAGCAAGCCAGAAAATGAACATTGACATTCTATAACAAGAGTTATGAGATATTTAATTGGAACAAAAAAATTGTAGTTTGTTCTATAAAAAATATCTTGTTGTACTTAAAGGCTTTTTTGATGCAGATTGGAACACTTTATCAGGTGATTCATGTTCTACTACTGGTTATATCTTTACTTTGGGTTGTGGTGCTATTTGTTGGGGGCTAATTAGATTGTGTTGGTGGACCTCCATTCGAGGTGAATTTCACATGCAAGCTGCCCCTTCTCCATTTTAGTGATTAATTTGGGTTTTCGATGCTTGTTGTTTCCGCTGTTTTAGGTCTTGAATTGTGTTCAATTTTCGAACACAAGTTTGAGGTATAGTTTAAGACCTTTTGACAGAGTCAACTTCTAAAATTTTGGCATGGTTCCCATTTGACTCTAAAATTGGTCTATTTCTATTTTATATGACTTTAGTGTCTAAACGATCATACATATGTTGTGATCCTATTTTGATAGCATGGCAACGTTCGGAGGCTGTTAGGAAAGGAAAAGCTCTGGCATGGTGATTTGGAGCACGTGTGATCGGCCTACATGTAGGCTATGACTTCCTTTCCTTATGAACTGGGCTGGATTGCGTAAATTCATGATGATTAGTGTGAATTGGCAGCGGGTACCTAGTTATTCTTGCTTTCTCTTCTTAGATACCATGTCTTAGGACTGATTGGCACCGTTCCGAGGGTAGTACCATTTTAATTTGGGTTATATGTGTGTTGTCACATGCTATGTGATTTACTTATGTGTTACTATATGTGTTCTGAAGCATGTCCGTCCTTAGTCTAGGATAGACTAGTGATGCCTTAGACCCGTGAACCTTGTGATTTTGGTATGTCTCCGACGTCATTTCAGATGAACTAGGTCCTTGTAGACTGAAATAGCTTACTTGGATCTGATAGCCTGAGCCTTAGTATAGGCATTTGTGCAGCTTTATAGACCTTCTGCTTTCTCTCCCTATCTATATGACTTTGATGGGTTACCGGAGAGCATGTATCTTGTGATTATTTGAGATTGGGTTGTTCTAGGCTTGGAGCCTCCTGTGGATGCTTATGGGTTGACGTCGTCCCAAGATGACTTAGTCTTGATATTGGAATCCTCTTCGGAGTCGAATAGTTTTTTTCACTATTGCTAGCTGGGCTAGGAGTTGACTGGACACTATGACTATTTTTGGTTTGAGACCGATGATCACGGTTCGAGACCGATATCTCTAGCACAAGGATGATGTTCACGGTTTGAGGCTGTATTCTCAGTTCGAGATTAATGCTTCACGGTTCGAGGCTGTCACCTCTAGTAGAGGTTATTACTTAGGGTTTGAGGTCCAGCATACGCGTGTGGATCTGGTTTGGAGTCACTTCTATGTTGTAGACTTAGCCATATTGTGTACCTGTCGGGCTTATGGGGGTCTATCCAGGTTTTTATTTAAACTTGTGCACGAGTGTACCTTCCCGACTTATGGGGTCCAGTTAAGTTTAGTTTAATTGTACTTAGATTTCACTTTCGGTATGCTAGTGTGCTTTCTGTACAAATCTGTATGACCTCTGTTCTCAAGAGGGGTCGACCACTACCCCGAGCCACCTCGCGGCATATACGAGCCATCCTGCGAAAAGAGTGAACAAGTAAGATTTCAAGAAACCAATAACTCACAACTGCACGAAAGTGATACAAAAGAGAGGGATTCCTAAAGACACTGTAGCCTCCTAAAGATAGGATACGGACGTCTCTGCACTAATCTGTAGGACTCTACTAGGTATTAGCTCTATACAAGTGAGACAGGTGAACTTGGGCGCTAATACCAACTTTTCACTACCCGATCCCTCGTGCCATGATGACACCTATTATAACCCATCAGTAGGTAAGCCAACTAGTAACTCAGAATGACAAGTAATGAGTTTCAGGGTAGAACTAACAGAAAATAATACTAACACCAAGAAAAGACTGAAACAAGAACAAACTAAAACTGCATACAATGGAAACCTTCCAAGAACTTGGAAGTCACGAGTACAGACTGATGCTTCACGGTTCGAGACTGATGCTTCACGTTTCGAGGTCGTCACCTCTAGTAGAGGTTATTGCTTGGGATTTGAGGTCCAGCGTACGCGTGTTGGATCTGGTTTGGAGGCACTTTTATGTTATAGACTTAGTTATACTGTGTACCTGTCGGGCTTATGGGGTCTGTCCAGGTTTTTATTTAAACTTGTGCACGAGTGTACCTTCTCGGCTTATGGGGTACAGTTAAGTTTAGTTTAATTGTACTTAGATTTTACTTTCGGTGTGCTAGTGTGCTTTCTTTTCATATCCGTATGACCTCTATTTATGGCTAGATTCTATCTTTTCTGATTACCTTTACCTTTCTTGCTCAGTCAACCTATGATGCCTACTAAGTACCTTTGTTTTGGTATTTATGCTACACTCTGCATCATTTTCGTGATGCATGCCCTAGTTCCAGCTATCAGCGGTGATCAGTCATGCCATCTTTTGTAGCTTGTGGATACCGGAGATGAGGGTGATCACTTGGCATGCTAGATCAGCCAGTCTCCTTCTGTACATATGTTAGCTAGTCTTTTGCCTTTAAGACAGCTTGTTGTGGTCCACTTTTAGGACTTGTCCCTGTTCATATTAGACAGCTCTGTACTCGTGACTTCTAGGTTCTGGGAGGGTTTCCATTGTATGCAGTTTTGGTTAGTTCCTGTTTCTGGCTTTTCTTAGTGTTAGTATTGTTTTTTGTTAGTTCTACCCTAGCACTCATTACTTGTCATTTTGGGTTACGGATTGGCTTACCTATTGGCGGGTTATAGTAGGTGCCATCATGGCACGAGGGATCGGGTCATGACAATATATATATATATATATATATATCAAAAAATCAAGTAGATTTTTTCTCTATTATTTTCGCGTTGATTCATAACTTTTAATGTACATAATTTCTTTATTTATAAATTGGACATAAAATGTCAATCCACTTCACTTTTGTGTTTCAACATCTTATAATTCGTATGTAATTATTTATTTATTAGTCCTTCTTTTCTATTGTTATTAATATATTGCTTTGTTTAACTTTTTCATTTTGAACGATATGATGACAGGTTCATCTTATTGCTTTTCACGTTAATTAGATTGATGTTACAAATGTTTTTTTATATTAAAAGTGAAAGGTTTTAAATTCAAAGTTGAATTACGAAAATTCCCTTCTCTATTTTTATTAATTAAAAAAATACTTTTTACTAACTTTTAAAATCAAATCAATAATGCAATTAATATATTATATATGAGAAAGTTTATCTTAAAATACTTAACTTTATTATATTAGCCTTTAATTGTAGGTAATTTATTTAAATGAATATCTTTAAATTCTCATGCGTTATTTTCATCTTCTAAAACTTACATTATAGTACTTCATTACTCATTAATAATATCTTCTTATTTTTTTCATTTTTCACATTTCGCCTTCCATAATATGAATCATATGCTTTTGAAACAAAACTGTTATGACACCTTTCACTAATTATAAATAGACTTTTTTAAAAACTATTTTATATAATTTATTTTTACAAAATTTCTTATGTTACATGGACTCTATGGACGAACTTGGTGGCATACAATAAGATATTAGAAACATGAGTTAGAACGGTATAAATTAATATAATAATAGGGGCCAAACGTGCAGCGCACGTTCCCAGAACTAGTAAATCAAAATAAAGGATGTACTTGTAATATTGTAAACCACAAGGGAGGTTAGTGTTATGGAGCAAAACCTGATGAGAGGTCTCTTGTAATGACCCTGAAGGTCATTTTTGGTAATTTTTTAAAATGACAATTTTACCCCTCCCGAGAGTTGCCCCGACTCATGTTTGGTTAGTATCCAAAGTTAGTTTTGTGACAATTCTTGTTAAGTTATGGTTTTTGGAAAGTTTTGAATTCTAAAGGCTTAAGTTGTAAAAATGTGGTTTTTGAGCTCATTCGGATTTTCGGGTCTTGGATATGGATTCCGTCGATTCCATCAACTCAAGAATGTGGAATTTGGTCTAGGAGAGTTGACGGAATCAGATTTGGGGCTGTATCGTGGATTTGAGGCCTTGAGTTGGAAAATTGTGGAATTTTGATCAGAGAGTTGACTTTGGTCAACATTCGGAGATCAGATGCTCAGAATTTGATTCTGACGACTCCTCTGGATTCCATGGATGATTTTAGGTCTAGAAGTGGCCTTGGTTAAATTTTTAGAATTCCCGAGCTTGATTTGAGATTTTGAGACTTAAGTTAGTTTTGTTGTGCTTTATCGGGTTCCGGGTCAAGGAGATCTCAAATTCAAATTTTGACGATTCCATTGAGTCCGAAAAGTCGAAGTTAGTAGGGTAGCATGTATGGTTTGTATGCACGAGGTTCTGAATGAATCACGAGGGTCCATTCGGAGACTTGTTTAATTGTTGAGTTTGCTGGTTTTCTGTTACCTCGTACAAGCCTCCGTGTTCGCGGATGGGGGCCTGTGTTCGTGGAGGGTGTGACTGTTGACCTCCGCGTTCGCGGATTAGGGCTGCATTTGCGGAGGGTGAGGCTATTGATCTCCGCATTCGTGGAGTAGGGCCCGTGTTCACGGAGGGTCCCTGTGTTGTTCTCCACGTTCGCGGAGGTATTGACCGCATTCGCGGAGTTCATTTATTTTCTAAACATTGTAAATTCAAGAAATGTCCCATTTTCATCATTTTGAAGCTTGGGGGCGATTTGAATTTCATGGAAATCTTGTGGGTAACAAACCTTGATTACCCAATTGATTTTAGCTTGATTTCAACTTAGGATTTATGTTTTTAAAGTGGGATATTGGGGGTTTTGCATGAACTCCGAAATTTGTGATCAAAGAGGGATTGTGATCTGATTTGAACTCCTTTTTCAAAATGGTTTTCACTAATGGTTTTCTAAAGCTTTGAGGATCATTTTCATGTAAGAAATTCCAGATTCAAATCCCATTTTTGAAACTGGATTTTTGGGTTGTTTTGCCTCTTCTTTCCGAATTTCGTGTTCTTGTCATTGTTAGCTTCAAAATTCTATTGGGTTTCATAATTTGAATAGATTGTGTTGCTTTGGATTGCTTTTAGAGGGGAAAAGCTCCGGTTGTTGATTGATTGCGATTCCGGTTAAGGCAAGTGAACTTCTAAAACTTTGTGAATCTTTTAGAATTCCGAGTTTCTTTCTTAATTGTGTTGGGGAGTAATGGGATTGAGGTATGGGTTGAATTCTTGTATGAATCAATATAATTGATTGGCGGGGTTAATAAAATTGCAATGTGTGCTAAATTGATTGGCGGGGTTAATAAAATGGCAATGTGTGCTAAATTGTTAGGCCAAAGTGTGATAGGTCGTGATGATGATATTGATGCATAGTTGATGAAATGATATGATAGCCACGATGTGATTGTGAAAATGATGAATATGCATTTTGCTCATTGTGGATTATGGGACTAGACTTGAAACTCTTTCTTAGTGATTTATCCTACTTGTGATGAAAGGAGTAGTGAATCGGAGACTAGGCTATTGATCTTGTTGTAAATGATGTAATTGATGATGTTGATATATTATTGATTGTGTGACGTGATTTGCATTGATATGAATTGTGTTGTGATTGTGAGCACTATCATTCTTCTAATTATTTGTGTGAACATGCTTGTGTGCATTGGTTCTTGAAACACTACGATGAGACACTTTGATGATTATGCCGATGGAAAATGGTTACGGCGATGTCGATCGGAAATGGTTCCGGTAATTGATGATTATGCCGATGGGAAATGGTTCTGGCGATGCCAATGGATATGGTTCAGGTGGTTGATGATTATGCCAATGGAAAATGATTCCGGCGGATACATGGTGCATGTGTGGCCCCCATGGGTTCCGGTCTGAGATTCAGCGGATGTGTATCGTAGGACAGGCATGCATTATCCTACTTGACATTGCATTGAATTGTCCCATCCTGGTTATTGTGGAGTTATGTTATACCTTGTGACTCTGAGATTTGTATACTTGATACTGATGTGAGTTACTTCGGTGAGGTTGTTGAGCTGTTGTTGACCTATGTGTTATTTGAACTGTGAATTGGAATCTGTTAGGTTGGGTTGATTTTCTGCGAAGGTTGTACTTATCGGAGGTTTGGTTGGAAGTAAGGGATTCGTGATTTTAATAAATTTTCTTTGTGTTATTAGTTGATTTGCTGGGCACCGTGTTGTTTGGTACTCACCCTTGCTTCTACACTTGTGTAGGTTCGGAGTCCGGACCGTGATCTAGTTCTCTCTTCTTCTTACTCCTAGGCTTTTAAGGATATTTGAGATTTAGCTATTCGATGTTGGCGATCTCTCTTGACTCTTTTTACTTTATGTCTTGTTCTATTTGAGATACAAAGACATTGAGACCTGTAATTTCATTTCAATTCTATATGAGTGGCTTGTACATGTGACAACCAATCTTGGGGGATTGTTTAAGTTTGAAAGACTTCTGATTTAGTTGTTATTCTTTAATTTCTATTTTTGCTTGTTGGCTTTTAGGCTGACTTGTCCTAGTGGGATTGGACAAGTGCCATCACACCCGATTTTGGGTCATGACAAATGGTATCACAACCCAGGTTTCATAGGTCTCACGTGTACAAGCCAAGTCTAAGTAGAGTCTCGAGGATCAGTATGGAGAAATATGTACTTATCTTTGAGAGGCTATGAGGACAGTTAGGAAAATTCCTTCATTTCATTTTCTCTTATCGTGCATGGTTCTTATCGCTTGTGCTGAGTGTCGTGTGTTGCTTTGGCAGATACCGAGGACTAGAACTTCTTTTTCGAGTGATTGAGGAAAGGCAGTCCCTGAGGCAGCGGTTAAGGCTCCAGTCAGAGGTCAGGCTAGAGCCCGAGTTGGAGGTCGTGCTTGTTGAGCAACACGTGGGAGAGGTTGTGCCCGAGGAGTGGCACCTGCTAGAGGCTATGGTAGATAGGCTTCCCTAGAGCCACAAATTGAGGTTGGTGAGGACCAGGTTTCTCCAGGGTTCTCAACTCGTTCTTTAAGAAGACCTTATTAAGGATGCTGAGAGTTATGGAGAGTTTTACTCAGGGTGCTACAGGCATGCCATAGGGTTCACAGACTAGAGCAGGGGTACAAACCCAAGAGCAGCATTAGGGTCCGGATGTTCAGGATAAGGTGGATCAGCCACCATTGGTTCCCGCGCCAACTGTCGGTGCACAGGAGGCCCCAGATGTAGTTCAGACAGTGGAGGACTAGAAGTATTATGAGAGGTTTCAGCAGATGAAACCACCCCAGTTTTAGGGTGGTAAGAGTGAGGATGCTCATGAGTTTCTGACCCTGTGCCGTGAGATTCTTGAAACGGTGAGGATGGTGGATGCGAGGGGTGTCTGTTTTGTTGCTCTCCAGCTCCATGGGCCAGCCAGAGAGTGGTAGAGGTCTTGTGTGGTTCCCATGCCAGTGGGATCTCCTCCGATGGAGTGGGATGCTTTCTCTAGTGCTTTTCGAGATCGTGTCATTCCTTGGAGTGTGCGTGAGGAGAGCAGGCTAAGGTTTGAGGGTTTGACTCAGGGTGGCATATCTGTTGCTGAGTACGAGGCACGTTTCTGTCAGCTATCTCATCATGCCACGTCCTTGGTTTCAGATGAGGTGGAGAGAGTCCACAGGTTTGTGAGGGGTTTGACATTCTTCATCAGATCATATGTATTTAGATCATCTCGTGAGGGTGCTTCCTTCCATTTCATTGTGAGTATCGCCAAGGAGGCGGAGTTGTTGGTTTGAGAGGAGTTTGGGGACCCCAAGAGGGCCCGTTCTAGTGGTCAGTTTTCCGGTGCCTCATCTGGAGGCAGGGGTTCTAAAAGGGGTGCTAACTCATTTCAGGGTCCGAGGTCGGTACATGCTTCCATGCCAGCGACTGAGGGTGGACAGGTGTCCCGTGTGTCTTGCAGTTCTGGCCAGGGTGGCCGTGATACTTCATCTGGTTCGTCACAGCAAATCACCGTTCTGAGGTCTTGTTATATTGTGGCGGGTCATTTAATGCGACAGTGCCCTCTGCAGACTCATACAGGGCCCCATCGTACTTACTCAACAGCTCTAGAGAGAGATCCAGTGCCTCCGACTAGAGGTCGAGGTAGGGGTAAGACAGCAGGTAAAGGAAGCAGCGCTTCACGTAGTGGTGGTGTAGCTCAGCGTCGAGGTAGGGGTGTGGCTTAGACAGGAGGTGGTAGAGGAGTCCAGTGTTATGCTGTTCCAGGGAGACCCGAGGCTAAGTCTTCTGATGCAGTCATCACAGGTATCGTCCCAGTCAACCATCGATCTTCATATGTATTATTTGATCCAGGGTCTACTTTCTCATATGTGTCTACCTACTTTACATCTGATTTTTATTTGGTATGTGATCGTATGTCTGTGTCTGTGTCTGTGCTTGTTTCTACACTCGTGGGTGAGCCCTTATTAGTGGATCGAGGTATCGATCCTGTCCTGTTTCTTTGGCTGGGTACGACACTTGGGTAGACTTGATTATTCTGGGGATGGTAGATTTTGATGTGATTTTGGGTATGGATTGGCTTTCTCCCTATCATGCGGTTATTGATTGTCATGCTAAGACTATAGCCTTAGCAATGCCTGGTGTTCCGAGGATAGAGTGGAAGGGTACTAGTGGTTCTTACCCTAGTAAGGTTATCTCCTACATCTGAGCTAGAGGTTGATTGATAGAGGGTGTTTGTCCTATTTGGATTTTATTTGGTATACTAATGTTGAGTCACCTCCCATGGAGTTCATTCTCGTGGTTCAGGAGTTTGTTGAAGTGTTCTCTACTGATCTTCCCGGTGTTACTCCAGATAGTGACATTAATTTTGCTATTAACTTGGAGCCAGGCACTAAGCCCATCTCTATTTCCCCGTATCGTATGGCTCCGGTTGAGTTGAAAGATTAGTTGCAGGACTTGTTGAGCAAAGGGTTTATTCTCCCTAGTGTGTCACCTTGGGGAGCACCGGTTCTCTTTGTTAAGAAGAAAGATGGCTCTATGAGGATGTGCATTGATTATTAGCAGTTGAACAAGGTAACTGTTAAGAACAAGTACCATCTTCCTCGCATTGATGATTTGTTTTATCAGCTTCAAGGTGCGGCATTTTTTTCTAAGATTGACTTGAGATTTGGTTACTTCCAGTTGAAGACTAGGCCATCGTATATTCCTACGATAGCTTTTCGGACTCGTTATGGCCACTACGAGTTTTTGGTGATGTCTTTTGGGTTGACAAACGCCCCTGCAGTGTTTATGGAGTTGATGAACAGAGTGTTCCATCCGTACTTGGATTCCTTCGTGATCATGTTCATCGATGACATTTTGATATAATCTAGGACCGAGGAGGATCATGTCTGTCACTTGAGGTTGGTGCTTCAGAGACTGAGAGAGCAGAAGTTGTATGCCAAGTTCTCCAAGTGTGAGTTTTGGCTTGATTCTGTGGCATTATTGGGACATGTAGTGTCCAAGGAGAGCATTAGGGTTGATCCGGCCAAGATTGAGACAGTTAAGGGCTAGACGAGACCTACTTCTCCTATCGAGATTCAGAGTTTTTTTGGGTTGGCAGGCTACTACAGACGGTTTGTGCAGAGCTTCTCTACTATGGCAGCGTCGTTGACTAGATTTACTCAGAAGATCGTGGATTTTCATTGGTCCGATGAGTGTGAGGAGAGCTTTCAAAAGCTCAAGACTTTGTTGACTTCTGCTCCTTTGTTGACCTTGCCTAAGGAAGGTGTGGATTTTACTGTATATTGTGATGCCTCCGTAGTTGGTTTGGGAGGTGTATTGATGCAAAAAGGGAAGGTTATTGCCTATGCTTCTAGACAATTGAAGGCTCATGAGAAGAACTATCCTACCCACGACTTAGAGCTTGCGGCGATGGTATTTGTACTTAAGTTGTGGTGGCACTACTTGTATGGGGTTCATTGTGAGGTTTTCACCTATCATCGGAGTCTTCAGTACATTTTCAGTCAGAGGGATCTGAACTTGAGATAGCGCAGATGGCTTGAGTTGCTGAAGGACTATGATATGACCATTTTGTATCATCCTAGGAAGGCCAATGTGGTGGCCGATGCATTGAGTAGGAAGGCTCATAGTATAGGAAGTCTCACCGCGATCAGTGGTTATATGAGGCCCTTGGCTAGGGATGTTCAGAGGTTAGCCAACAGCTTTGTCAGGTTATAGGTTTTTGAAGAGAGCGGTGGTTTGCTTGCATTCATTGAGGCCCATTCTTCCTTAGTTGAGCAGATTTGTGAGCGCCTGTTTAAGGATGAGAAGTTGTGTCTTATTCGAGACAAGTTGATGAGGGGTGAAACCAAGGAGGTTGCACTGGATTCTGATGGAGTTTTGAGGATTGGAGGTCGGATTTATGTGCCCAAGGTGGGCCAGCTTATTAGACTACTTCTAGAGGAGGTCCATTGTTCTAGATATTCTATCCATCCAGGGGCAACGAAGATGTATCATGATCTGAGTCAGCATTACTGGTGGTATGGTATGAAGAGGGATATTGCAGACTTTGTATCTAGATGTTTAACATGTCAACAGGTCAAGTGTGAGCACCAGCGGCTCGGAGGAATGTCTCAGAGGATGCCCATTCCTACTTGTAAGTGGGAGAAGATCACTATGGACTTTGTTGTGGGTTTACCTACCACTGGGGTGGTTATGATTCTATTTGGGTGGTTGTTGATAGGCTGACTAAGTCCACTTATTTCATTCCAGTTCGGGTGAAGTATACAACGGAGAAGTTAGCCCAGCTCTACATCAGTCAGATTGTTAGGCTTCATAGGTGCCGATATCTATAGTCTCGGATCGAGGTTCATTGTTCACTTCACACTTTTGGAGGACTTTGCAGCATGGGTTGGGTACTCATTTAGATATGAGTACAACATTTCACCCTCAGACTGATGGTCAGTCCGAGCAGACGATTCAGGTGCTTGAGGACATGCTCCATGCGTGTGTGATTGACTTTGGTACTAGGTGGGATCAGTATTTGCCCCTAGCAGAGTTTGCCTACTACAATAGCTATCATTCCAGCATTCAGATGGCCCCATTTGAGGCGTTGTATGGCAGACGGTGTAGATCGCCAATTGGATGGTTTGATTCGGCAGAGATGGAGTCCTTAGACACCGACTTTCTTAGAGATGCCATGGATCAGGTTCGTTTGATTCAGAGTAGGCTGTTGACTGCTCAGAGTCTGCAGAAGAGTTATGCCGATCGGAGAGTTCGAGACTTGGTATTCATGGAGGGTGATCATGTTTGGCTCCGAGTATCACCCATGAAGGGTGTTATGCGGTTTGGAAAGAAGGGCAAGCTTAGCCCCAGATTCATTGGCCCTTTTGAGATTTTGGACCGGGTGGGAGAGGTGGCCTATAAGTTGACCTTACCACCTAGCTTGTCAGTTGTGCATCCTTTGTTTCATGTTTCTATGCTTCGGAAGTACATCCAGGATGAGTCTCATATGATTACACTCGATTCTGTGTAGTTGGGTCTTGATTTGACTTATGAGGAGGAGCCTACATCTATTCTTGATAGACAGGTCTGTAAGCTTAGGACCAAGGAGATTACATCTGTGGAGGTGCAGTGGGGTCACCGTTCAGTTGGATAGGCAACTTAGGAGTCCAAGTCTGACATGCGTACCAGATATCCTCAGCTTTTTTAGGCTTCAGGTACTTTCTTTTACTTTATGATCGGGGACGAATATGATTTTTAGTGGTGGATAATGTAATGACCCTAAAGGTCAATTTTTGTAAATTTTGTAAAATGACCATTTTACCCCTCCCGAGAGTTGTTCCGAGTCATGTTTGGTTAATATCCGAAGTTAGTTTTGTGAAAATTCTTATTAAGTTATGGTTTTTGGAAAGTTTTGAATTCTAAAGGCTTAAAGTTGTAAAAATATGGTTTTTTAGGTCATTCAAAGTTTCAGGTCTCGGATGGGGATTCCCTTAATTCCATCAGCTCTGGATTGTGGAATTTGATCTATGAGAGTTGACGGAATCAGATTTGGGATTGTATCGTGGATTTGAGGCCTTGAGTTGGAAAGTTGTGAAATTTTGATCAAAGAGTTGACTTTGGTCAACATTCGGAGATCGGGTGCTCAGAATTTGATTCTGATGACTCCGTTGGACTCGAGGGATGATTTTAGGTCTAGGAGTGGCCTTGGTTGAATTTTTAGAAGTCCCGAGCTTGATTTGAGATTTTGAGGCTTAAGTTAGTTTTGTTGTGCTTTATCGGGTTCTAAGTCAAGGAGACCTCGAATTCGAATTCTGACTGTTCCATTGAGTTCGGAACGTCCATTAAGTTCCATTCGAAAACTTATTTGATTGTTGAGTTAGCTGGTTTTCTTTTACCTGGTGCAAGCCTCCGCGTTCGCGGATGGAGGCCGTCGTTCGAGGAAGGTGTGACTGTTGACCTCCGTGTTTGCGGAGTAGGACGCGTTCGCAGAGGCTGAGGTTGTTGACCTCCGCGTTTGCAGAGTAGGGCACGCGTTTGCGGAGGGTTCCTCTGTTGTTCTCCACGTTCGCAGAGGTATTGACCGCGTCCGCGGAGTTCATTTATTGCCTAAATAGTGTAAATTCGAGAAATTTCCCATTTTCATCATTCTAAAACTCGGGGAGGTGATTTGAAAGAGACACTTTCGTGGAAACCTTGTGGGTAACTAATTTTAACCCTAAACTTTGATTACCCATTGATTTTAACTTGATTTCAACGTAGAACTTGGGTTTTTAAAGTGGGATTTTGTAATACCCCAGATTCGAAAGGGTGGAAAATTTTTGATTTTCTATGTTGGTGCCAGTAACGACGGAGGCCACCTACGGACCGTAGGTCGACTTATGGGCCTAGGTTTGAACCGTAGGTAGCAAGCCCAAGTTTTTACAATGTCAAGTTTCAGGACCCCAACGACAGATTGCCAGGATGGGCCGTCGCCCAATTTATGAGCCATAGATAGGACCCGTCGTTGCGGGTCCAAGTTGGAAGTCTCTGAATCTACCTACGGAAGGACTGGACGGGTAATAGGTCTACCTACGGACCGTAGGTCCAACCGTAGGTCCAACCGTAGGTAGGGGTCCGACATTTATTTTAAAGGGGTCGTTTGGTCTTTTCACCTAATGGTCTATTTACTAATCTAAGTCGGTTTATAACTTCTCCTAACACTATATAAACCCTTTTAATTCTAAAATCTACCCTTTCCACTCACTTTACAAATTTTCCCCAAATTCTCCCCTCTCAAATATTCTCTCTCTAGAAGATAGAAGAAGAAGAAGAAGAAGAGGGCAAGCTAGGGTTCAAGAAATCAAGCTTCTCTTCATCAATTGCTTAAGGAGTTGAGACCCTAAGGTATGATAGTGTTCATCCATGGAGCCCTTTCCTCCATGGAATCCCTAAAATCTCCAATGTTCAACTTAGAAGTTCTCATTTGAATTAGGGGTTTTCTTCCATGTTATGGGTTCATTGTAGTGATTGTTGCAATTGATTGATTTATGAACTATGAATTATAAATTGAGTTGAATTTCATGAATTTGGATGAATCCCCATGAACCCATGCCAAATCCCCCAATTTTGAAATTATGTTTTTGTTGGTGGGTTGAATTATGAAGTGATGAATGTTATGTAATCTCTATGAATCCATGCATGAATTATGATTTCTAAATTGAGGTTCTCATGATGAGATTATGAATGACCTAAAGATGATTTTTATGAAAGTAAGCATGTTCAATCGAAAACTATGATTTTCCTCTATTATGCGAGTTCCTTTAATTATGGCCAAATTGCCTTGTTTATTGTTTTCTAAGTATGAGTTTGCATTGAATTGCATGATTTAAGATGAATTCTTATGAACCCATGTAAACTCTATGATTTGTAAATCATGGTTATGAGTTTGCATTGAATTACATGTAATGATTCATAACTTGTTGAAAGGCTTGCTCAACTAAATTGAATCGATGATTAAGGAGCTATTCTAATGAAGGGACAAGAGGCGATCACCCATGTTCCCTAATGTAGACAAGAGGCGATTACCCATGTCTACTTATGGTAATTGATCTATGTTAAGTCCGTGGGAATTATGCTTAGCACCGAGTGGACAAGTGGCGATTACCCGTGTCCCATAAACTATGTGCCACCATAGGATGATGGTCTATGATAGACACTAGCTAGTGGATCCACGTAAGCTATACGTTAAATAAAGGGTCCTGGCTTGGCAAATAGGATGGCCCTATTGGTGTGGGGTTAGACACCGGATTCCATGTTGATAGCTCACATGGTCTTACATGTCGGTTAAGGCTACTTCCCACAACAATGAACTAAAGTGTTTTTTATGATATATCTCAAGTAAAGTAAAGTTGTTTAGCTTGTTTTCACCATGGTTTATGTTTCGTGTTTTCTAACTTTTATCATGTTTAGCTTGGTCATTGCATGTCATGAAAATGATCCGTTTTAGCATGTTTTAAATGATTTTGTGCATTGCTATCATACTTGGTACTTGATTGTACTAACGTATACTCTTGCCTACATTGACTTGTTAATGTAGGGCCCGGCAATTCTCCATCTATCCGTGGCTGGAGCTTAGTAGAAGGATTATTGAAGACTTGGTGAGTCCTCATCCATTCGAGGACGTAGCCTAGTTGTTTTAACTTTTATGTTCTTCACTATTGATATTGTATTGGGTTACGTCCCAAATGTTATTTCTCATTCTTATGTTAGATTGGCTTTGAGACATGTGATGTACACTTCCGCTATTTTCCTTAAAACCTTTCATATGACATTGTCTCTTGAACTCTTAATCTCTTTGATCTTGTATGTATGTATGCTAAGTGGCTTGTATGAGGCCTTTTAGGGTCTTGTACATCATGTCACATCTAGGGGGTACCTTGGGTCGTGACAAACTTGGTATCAGAGCACAAGTCTTTAGAAAGATCCTAGGATGTCTCATAAGCCATGTCGAGTAGAGTCTTGTTCATGAGTGTGAAGCACGCCACATTTATGAATGAGAGGCTATAAGATGTTTAGGAAACTCCATTTCTTTCATTACTCCTAAGTCGTAT
The DNA here is from genome assembly GCA_018342035.1 of Solanum appendiculatum. Classification (NCBI taxonomy): domain Eukaryota; kingdom Viridiplantae; phylum Streptophyta; class Magnoliopsida; order Solanales; family Solanaceae; genus Solanum; species Solanum appendiculatum. The sequence continues at coordinate 13,016 of JAGDQO010002008.1, read as the reverse complement.
GATAGAGTGTAACTCTATATGTCTCTCTCTTAATCCCTATCCTATGTGTTTCAGGATATGGCTACTCGAAGATATTATACTAGAAGGAATGCGAGGGAGAATATGGAACAAGAAGCTCCTCCTCAAGTTTCGGCCAACCCTTTGGCCGAACAAGTGACTAATGCAGAGTTTAGGGATGCTTTTCAAGCATTGGCTTAAGCCGTGACGGCTCAAGCCATAGAGAGGTTGTGGCTCCCGCGAACCCAAATATGGGTACGGCAGCATCAAGGGTGAGGGATTTCACTAGAATGAACCCTCCAAAATTTCATGCCTCTAAGGTTGAGGAAGATCCTCAAGAGTTCATTGATGAGGTGTACAAGGTGCTAATGATTATGGGTGTGACGCTGGAGGAAAAGGTGGAGTTGGCCACTTATCAACTTAAGGGTGTTGCTCAAGTTCGGTTCAACCAATGGAAGAGTGAGAGAGAGGTTAATGAGGGTCCTCTTTATTGGGAGAAATTCAAGGTTGTTTTCCTTTGTAGGTTCTTTCCCCTTGAGATGAGGGAGGCAAGGGTGCTTGAGTTCATCAACCTTCGTCAAGGAAACATGAATGTGAAAGAATATGCTTTGAAGTTCACAGAATTGTCTTGATATGCTCCTTCTATGGTTGCCAATCCTAGGGCAAGAATGAGTAAGTTTGTTTCGGGAGTGTCTGAAATGGTGGTCAAGGAGTGCCGTACCACTATGCTTGTCAATGACATGGATATTTCTCGTCTCATGGTGTACGCCCAACAAATAGAAGAGGAGAAACTTAAGGAAAGGTCTAGAGAGGCAAAGAGGGCTAGGACTGGTGATGGTAACTTTTCACACTCAAGGTCCGATGGACACAGTCGTTCTAGATTTCGATAAAAGTTCTCCGGTCAAGGTTCCTCCAATGCTCCTCCTAAGTCCAACAAGGATAGGGTGTCCAACCCTAAGCCTCAAGGAGGAAATGGTGGTGGCTTTTCGTCAACTATTTGTGCTAAGTGTGGGAAGAAGCATGAGGGTAAATGTCTAGCCGGTTCTAATGCATGCTTTGGTTGTGGCAAGATGGATAACAAGATAAGGGATTGTCTTTTAGTGGCTAAAAAATGAAGGGGATAACCATCGACAAACTCAACCTCAAAATACATCGGGTTCTAGTGAAATCAAAAGCAAAACTGATTCAATGCACTTCAAGCTCAACATGAGCAAGAGGGTTTTCCCGATGTGGTTACCGGTATGTTGAAATTCTTTCACTTTAATGTATATGCCTTGCTTGATCCCGGTGCTACTTAGTCTTTTGTGAGGCCATATGTGGCTATGAGGTTTGATGTTGTTCCGGATGTATTCTTAGATCCTTTTCACGTCTCTACTCCCATTGGTGAATCCATTGTGGCTAGAAGAGTCTATAGAAATTGTACCGTCTCCTTATCCCATAGAGTCACTCATGTTGATCTTGTAGAGCTTGATATGTTAGTTTTTGATGTCATTCTTGGAATGGATTGGTTGCATTCTTGTTATGCTTCTATTGATTGTAAAACTTGAATGGTCAAGTTTCAGTTTTCGAAAGAGCCTATCCTAGAGTGGAAAGGGGGAAATACTATGTTTAGAGGTCAATTTATTTCTTGTCTTAAAGCTAGAAAGAAGATTTTTAAGGGTTGCATATTCCATCTTGTTACGGTGAGGGATACGAATTCCGAAACCCCTACTCTTGAGTCGGTCCCCATTGTTAATGAGTTTTCGGAAGTATTTCCCGATGATCTACCCTGTGTTCCTCCCGAAAGAAAAGTAGACTTCGATATTGACCTTCTCCCGGATACGCAACCTATCTCTATTCCTCCTTACAGAATGGCTCCGGCTGAACTTAAGGAACTAAAAGAGCAATTGAAACACTTGTTGGATAAGGGTTTCATCCGACCAAGTATTTCTCCATGGGGTGCTCCGGTTTAGTTTGTGAGGAAGAAAGATGGTTCACTACGTATGTCCATTGACTACCGTCAATTGAACAAGGTTACCATAAAGAATAAGTATCCTCTTCCAAGAATAGATGACTTGTTTGATCAACTTCAAGGGGCTAGTTACTTCTCTAAGATCGACCTTCGTTCGGGTTATCACCAATTGAGGGTGAAAGAAGATGATATTCCAAAAATGAATTTTCGGACTAGATATGGCCATTATGAATTCCTAGTGATGTCGTTTGGGTTGACAAATGCTCCAGCCGCGTTTATGGATTTGATGAATAGGGTGTTTAGGTAATATCTTGATATGTTTGTGATTGTGTTCATAGATGATATTTTGATTTACTCAAGGAGTGAGGATGAGCATGCCGATCATTTGAGGATTGTATTGCAAGTCCTCAAAGACCAACAACTTTTTGTGAAGTTTAGTAAATGTGAGTTTTGGCGAAGGTCCGTGGCTTTTCTTGGTCACATTGTCTCCGGTAAAAGTATTGAGGTAGATCCTAAGAAGACAGACGCGGTTAAGAATTGACCTAGACCTCAACCACCTTCAGACATTCGTTGTTTCTTAGGTTTAGCCGGTTATTAGAGGAGATTTGTTGAAGGGTTTTCTTCGATTTCTTCCCCATTGACGTCTTTGACTCAAAAGAAATTTAAGTTCACTTTGTCCGAAGCATGTGAGAAGAGTTTTCAAGAGTTGAAAGATAGACTTACCTCAGCTCCGATACTGACTCTACCAGAAGGGTTCGATGGTTTTGTGGTTTATTATGATGCCTCGAGAATTGGGCTAGGATGTGTCCTTATGCAAAATGGAAAAGTTATTGCTTATTCTTCAAGGCAACTTAAGGTGCATGAAAAGAACTATCCTACTCATGATTTAGAATTAGCGACAGTTGTATTTTCTTTAAAGATTTGGAGGCATTATTTGTATGGTGTGCATGTTGACATTTTTACCGACCATAAGAGTTTGCAATATGTGTTTAAACAGAAAGCCCTAAATCTTCGCCAAAGAAGGTGGCTTGAGTTGTTAAAAGACTATGACATGAGTGTCCTCTATCACCCCAGTAAGGTTAATGTGGTGGCGGATGCTCTTAGTCGATTATGTATGGGTAGTGTTGCTCATGTTGATGATGGTAAGAAAGACTTGATTCGTTATGTTCATAGATTAGCCCGATTGGGTGTTCGGTTGATTGATTCCACTAAAGGTGGTGTTATGGTTCACAATGGTTTGGAATCATATTTTGTGCTTGATGTGAAGGTTAAACAAGATCTTGATCCTAATTTCGTTTAATTGAAGGAAGCAGTGCTCAAAAGGTCTGTTGAGGATTTCTCCTAAGGGGGAGATGGTGTGCTTCGATATCAAGGTCATTTTTGTGTTCCCGATGTATATGACTTAAGAGGACAAATGTTATCGAAATCCCATAATTCTCGATATTCCATTCACCCGGGAGCTACCAAGATGTATCGTGATTTGCGGGAGGTCTATTGGTGGAATGGGATGAAGAAGGATATTGCGGAATTTGTGGCTTAGTGTCCTAGTTGTCAACAAGTGAAGGTTGAGCATCAAAAACTGGGAGGTTTGTCCCAAGATATTAGTATTCCTACTTGGAAGTGGAAAGATGTGAATATGGACTTCATTGTTGGTTTACCATGCACCTGGCGACAATATGATTCGATTTGGGTTATTGTAGATCGTATGATGAAATCAACACATTTCATTCTCATCAAAGTTTCTTATTCAGCAGAGGATTATGCTAAGTTGTACTTGCGAGAAATGGTTAGGTTGCATGGAGTGCCTTTATCCATTATCTCCGATCGTGGTACAGAATTAACTTCTCAAATTTGGAAATCCTTCCAAAAGGGTCTTGGTACTTGTGTTAAGCTTAGTATGGCCTTTCATCCTCAAACCGACGGGCAAGCGGAGCATACTATCCAAACTTTGGAAGATATGTTGAGAGCTTGCGTAATTGTTTTCAAGGGTAATTGGGATGATCATTTGCCTTTGATTGAGTTTGCTTATAATAATAGCTACCGTTCTAGTATTGGCATGGCTCCGTTTGAGGCTCTCCATGGTAGGAGGTGTAGATCTCCTATAGGTTGGTTTGAAGTTCGTGAAGTTGCTTTGATAGGTTCCAAATTGATACATGAGGCTATGGAGAAAGTTCAGCTTATAAGAGAAAGGTTGAAAACGGCTCAAAGTCGACAAAAGTCCTATCCGATGTTAGAAGGAGAGATTTGGAATTTGATGCTAATGATTGGGTCTACTTCAAAATTTCACCCATGAAGGGTGTAATGAGGTTTGGAAAGAAAGGGAAGCTTAGTCCCTGTTATGTGGGCCCATATCAAATTTTGAAACGCATTGGTAAAGTTGCTTATGAACTTGACTTGCCTAATGATTTGGCATCGTTGCATTCGGTTTTCCATGTCTCCTTGTTGAAGAAATGTGTTGATGATCCGACCTCCATAGTGCCATTGGAGAATCTTGACATAAAGGATAGTCTTTCCTATGAAGAAGTTTCGGTTGAGATTTTATACCGGCAAGTCCGAAAGTTAAGAAATAAAGAAGTTGCTTCCATGAAAGTTCTTTGGAGGAATCAACTAGTTGAGGGTGCTACTTGGGAGGCCGAGGCCGATATGATGTCCCGATATCCTCATCTCGTTTCCTCCTATCCTACTCTAGCTTGAGGTATCTAGTTCCTCATGGTTCATTCTTTTGGTTAAATGTATCTTAGTTATTTTCATGATTCCTTGATTATGCATGTTCATGAAGAGTCTAAATTTTGAGAAAATGAGCTAGCTTGATTGATTAATCTATGATTATGTGCATTGAGTATGAATTAGATGGAGTTTTTATGAAATGATGTGTTGAACATGCTTTAGCTTGGAGTTGATGTTTTCCTCCTCGGATATGTGCATTATGAGATTGCATTCTAGGTTGGGTTGTTAGCTTTTGTTTCTTACCCTCCTTATGATGTCTTGATTCTCATTCGAGGATGAATGTTTCCAAGAGGGAGATAATGTAATACCCCGGATTCGAAAGGGTGGGAAATTTTTGATTCTCTGGGTTGGTGCCAGAAACGACGGAGGCAACCTACGGACCGTAGGTCGACTTATGGGCCATAGGTAGCAAGCCCAAGTTTTTACAATGTCAAGTTTCAGGACCCCAACGACGGATTGCCAGGACGGGTTGTCATCTAATGTATGAGCCGTAGATAGGACCCGTCGTTGCACGGTCCAAGTTGGTAGTCTCTACGGAAGGAAAGAATGGGTCGTAGGTCTACCTACGGACCGTAGGTCCAACCGTAGGTAGGGGTCCGACATTTATTTTAAAGGGGTCGTTTGGTCTTTTCACCTAATGGTCTATTTACTAATCTAAGTCGGTTTATAACTTCTCCTAACACTATATAAACCCTTTTAATTCTAAAATCTACCCTTTCCACTCACTTTACAAATTTTCCCCAAATTCTCCCCTCTCAAATATTCTCTCTCTAGAAGATAGAAGAAGAAAAAGAAGAAGAGGGCAAGCTAGGGTTCAAGAAATCAAGCTTCTCTTCATCAATTGCTTAAGGAGTTGAGACCCTAAGGTATGATAGTGTTCATCCATGGAGCCCTTTCCTCCATGGAATCCCTAAAATCTCCAATGTTCAACTTAGAAGTTCTCATTTGAATTAGGGGTTTTCTTCCATGTTATGGGTTCATTGTAGTGATTGTTGCAATTGATTGATTTATGAACTATGAATTATAAATTGAGTTGAATTTCATGAATTTGGATGAATCCCCATGAACCCATGCCAAATCCCCCAATTTTGAAATTATGTTTTTGTTGGTGGGTTGAATTATGAAGTGATGAATGTTATGTAATCTCTATGAATCCATGCATGAATTATGATTTCTAAATTGAGGTTCTCCTGATGAGATTATGAATGACCTAAGGATGATTTTTATGAAAGTAAATATGTTCAATCAAAAACTATGATTTTTCTCTATTATGTGGGTTCCTTTAACTATGGCCAAATTGCCTTGTTTATAGTTTTCTAAATATGAGTTTGCATTGAATTGCATGATTTAAGATGAATTCTTATGAACCCATGTAAACTCTATGATTTGTAAATTATGGGTATGATGAACTATGTAAAGATGAAGTTTATGAAATTATGCATGTCTCTTATCAAGCTAATGATGAAGTAAAGATTGAAGCATCAAAGTTTATGATATGTTAATGTTGTTGTTGAGTTGTGAAAGGAAATTATTATATATTACTCAACCCATGAATGTGAAAGGTTTTCTCACATGTAATGATTCATATCTTGTTGAAAGGCTTGCTAAACTAAATTGAATCGATGATTAAGGAGCTATTCTAATGAAGGGACAAGAGGCGATCACCCATGTTCCCTAATGTAGACAAGAGGCGACTACCCATGTCTACTTATGATAATTGATCTATGCCTAGTCCGTGGGAATTATGCTTAGCATTGAGTGGACAAGTGGCAATTACCCGTGTCCCATAAACTATGTGTCACCATAGGATGATGGTCTATGATAGACACTAGCTAGTGGATCCAAGTAAGCTATACGTTAAATAAAGGGTCCTACTTTGGCAAGTAGGATGGCCCTATTGGTGTGGGGTTAGACACTGGATTCCATGTTGATAGCTCACATGGTCTTACATGTCGGTTAAGGCTACTTCCCACAACAATGAACTAAAGTGTTTTTATGATGTATCTCAAGTAAAGTAAAGATGTTTAACTTGTTTTCACCATGGTTTATGTTTCGTGTTTTCTAACTTTTATCATGTTTAGCTTGGTCATTGCATGTCATGAAAATGATCCGTTTTAGCATGTTTTAAATGATTTTGTGCATTGCTATCATACTTGGTACTTGATTGTACTAACGTATACTCTTGCCTACATTGACTTGTTAATGTAGGGCCCGGCGATTCTCCATCTATTCGTGGCTAGAGCTTAGTAGAAGGATTATTGAAGACTTGGTGAGTCCTCATCCATTCGAGGACGTAGCCTAGTTTTTTTTACTTTTATGTTCTTCACTATTGATATTGTATTGGGTTACTTCCCAAATGTTATTTCTCATTCTTATGTTAGATTGGCTTTAAGACATGTGATGTAGACTTCCGCTATTTTCCTTAAAAGCTTTCATATGACATTGTCTCTTGAACTCTTGATCTCTATGATCTTATATGTATATATTCTAAGTGGCTTGTATGAGGCCTTTCGGGGTCTTGTACGCTATGTCACGTCCAGGGGGTACCTTGGGTCGTGACAAATTTTGAGGGTTTTGCATGAACTCTAAAATTTGTGATCAAAGAGGGATTGTGATCTGATTTGAACTCCTTTTTCAAAATGGTTTTCACTAATGGTTTTCAAAAGCTTTGAGGATCATTTTCATGTAAGAAATTCCATATTCAAATCCCATTTTCGAAGTCGGATTTTGGGTTGTTTTGCCTCTTCTTTCTGAATTTCGTGTTCTTGGCATTGTTAGCTCTGAAATTTGATTAGGTTTCATAATTTGAATAGATTTTGTTTCTTTGGATTTCTTTCGGAGGGGAAAATATCTGATTGTTGATTGATTGTGATTCTGGTTAAGGCAAGTGAATTTCTAAAACTTTGCGAATCTTTTAGAATTTTGACTTTCTTTCTTGATTGTGTTGGGAAGTAATGGGATTGAGTTATGGGTTGAATTCTTGTATGAATCAATCTAAATTGATCGGCGGGGTTAATAAAAGGGCAATGTGTGCTAAAGTGTTAGGCCAAAGTGTGATAGGCCGTGATCATGACATTGATGTATAATTGATGAAATGTTATGATAGCCTCGATGTGATTGGGAAATAGATGAATATGTATTTTGCTCATTGTGGATTATGGGACTAGACTTGAAACTCTTGCTTCGTGATTAATCCTACTTGTGATGAAAGGAGTAGTGAATCGGAGACTAGGCTATTGATCTTGTTGTAAATGATGTAATTGATGATGTTGATATATTGTTGATAGTGTGACGTGATTTGCATTGATATGAATTGCGTTGTGACTGTGAGCACTATCATTCTTCTCATTATTTGTGTGAACATGCTTGTGTGAATTGGTTTTGGAAACACTATGATGAGACACTTTGATGATTATGCCGATGGAAAATGGTTTCGGCAATTGATGATTATGCCGATGGGAAATGGTTTCGGCGATTGATGATTATGCCGATGGGAAATGGTTCCGGAAATGCCGATGGGAAATGATTCCAGCGGTTGATGATTATGCCGATGGGAAATGGTTCCGACGGATACATGGTCCATGTGTGGCCCCCATGGGTTCCAGTCTGAGATTCAGCGGATGTGTATCGTAGGACAGACATGCATTATCCTACTTGACATTGCATTGCATTGTCCCATCCTGGTTATATTGGAGTTATGTTATGCCTTGTGACTCTGAGATTTGTATACTTGATACTGATGTGAGTTATTTCAGCGATGCTGTTGAGTTGTTGTTGACCTATGTGTTATTTGAACTGTGAATTGGAATTTGTTAGGTTAGGCTGATTTTCTGTGCAGGTTGTAGTTATCAGAGGTTCGGTTGGAAGTAAGGGATTCGCGATTTTATTAGATATTCCTTGTGTTATTAGTTGATTTGCTGGGTACCGTGTTGTTTGGTACTCACCCTTGCTTCTACACTTGTGTAGGTTCCGAGCCCAGACTGTGATCTAGCTCTCTCTTCTTCCTACTCCGAGGCTTTTAAGGAAACTTGAGAGGTAGCTATTCGATGTTGTCGATCTCTCTCGACCCTTTTTACGTTATGTCTTGTTCTATTTGAGATACAAAGACATTGAGACCTGTAATTTCATTTCAATTCTGCTGTGACACCCCAGCTTAAGATTAGAAGTCCCACGTCGGCAAAACATAGGAGAGATGTTAGGTATTTAAGTAAGCAGGTCTTACCAACTAGTGACGCATTTTAAAGCCGTGTGGGCCTAGGCCCAAAGCGGACAATATCACTATCGGGCTGGGCCATTACAAATGGTATCAGAGTCACTCTTGTATCAACCTTGTCGATGTGGGCCAGAGTTCAACAGAGTTTAGGCAAATCCCGATAAGACAGGGAAAACCTCAGTGATGAGTCTAGGCAAATCCCATTCGTTGGGGCAAACATCAGCGAGGACGCTGAGTCCATAGAAGGGGTGTATGTGACGCCCTAGCTTAAGATTAGAAGTCCCACAGCGGCAAAACACATGAGAGATGTTGGATATTTAAGTAAGCAGGCCTTACCAACTAGTGACGCATTTTAAAGCCGTGCGGGCCTAGGCCCAAATCGGACAATATCACTAGCGGGCTAGGCCATTACATCTGTATTAGTGGCTTGTACATGTGACAACCAGTCTTGGGGGATTGTTTAAGTTTGAAAGACTTCTGCTTTAGTTGTTCTTCTTTAATTGCTTATTTTCGCTTGTTGGGTTTTAGGCTGACATTTCCTGGTGGGATAGGACAAGTGCCATCACACCCGGTTTTGGGTCGTGACATCTCTGAAATTATTCCTTAAATTTTAAAAAATATATAAATTTATAGTTTGATAAAAATTATACTCCATTCGTCCCAATCTATATGAGTTAGTTTAATTTAACACGGAGTTTAAGTGAAAGAAAGCAAGAAAGACTTTTGAAACTTGTGGTCTAAAATAAGTCATAGATATTTGTATGGTCAGAAATCATTTCATTAAGGGTAAAGTGAGCATTTTAAAGTTAAATTATTACTAAATAAAGAAATTTGTCATTCTTTTTAGGACTGACTAAAAAGGAAAGTAAGTCATATAAATTGAGAAAGAGAGATTAAATATTTATATTCGCTAGTGATGATGAAGATAATTTATAGTGGACTAGTGGTGATGATGGTGATGGTTGGTGTTAGTTGTGGTGATAGTTTTGATGATGGAGTTAGTTGGTGCTAAAGTGATAGGTGCGATGGTGGCAGTTGGTAGTAGTAGTGGTGGAGTTGGTTGATGTTATTAGCAATGTTTATGGTGGTAGTGACTGAAGAATGTGTGGTGGTTTATGATGATAATGGCTAAATAATGTGTGGTGATATATTGACGATGTGTTTGGTGATAGTTGATGACGGTGCTAGTCACAATGGTGGGGTGGTTGGTTGTAGGAAATGACTGCAGCAGTAGTAATGGCTAATAGTGGTGCCAGAGATGCAGTGGTGACAACAATGAATATAGTTATAATGAAGAAGGTAGCAAGTGTGGTAAGTTAAGGACAATAGTGTTTGACAATCGTACGGTGGTGGCTGTCTATGATGGTTTGTGATGACACAGGTAATCAATGGTGGTAACTGGTGGTTGGCGACGATAGTGATGGTTAATAATGATGATGATAATTATGAAGGAAGAGACGGTTAGTAATGATAACGAGTTATTGGGGATAGAGTTATGGTAAAAAAATTCCACACAATAATATCTCTAAATGAAATTAACACTTTTATTCAAGATTTAAACGATTAAGACTTATTCGTATCAAATGTCGTTTGGTAGAGTGTATAAAAATAATGTTAAATAGAGTGCATTAGTAATGTTTGTATTAGTTATGCTTGCATTAGTTATACATAGATAATTTTTATGCATTGTTTGGTTTGGTGTATTAAAAATTTTGTGCATTGCATAAAAACGTTAATTTACAAAAATATCCTACAGAGTTAGGGTCGCTTGGTAGCTGGATAAAATAAGCCTTATCTATGTATTAGAGTCCGTATAACTTATATGACGTTTGGTTGGTGGATAACAAAAAATTATTTATGTACATAATTAATACGATGTTTGGAAGGTGGATAAGAAAAAAGTTATTCATGTATAAAATTAATACGGCGTTTGGTTGATGTCACGACCCAATTTCTCAAGTCATGATGGAGCCTACCAACCCATCAGTAGGACAGCCAAAACCCTATCCCGGAACTAAACAGTAACGGGACTAAGGGTGGAAACTAATCAAAAGCCAAGCGGAAGAATACAATAAGAGCACTCACGAAAGTTAGAACGGAACCAAAATAATATATACAACACCTCCCAAAACCTGGAAGTCACAAGTACAGAACTACTAAAAAGAGTACAAGTCTCGAAAATGGACCACTGGAACAACTGTCTCGAAAATAAAAGACAAGCCAAAACATATAAACAGAAGGAGACTGGTAATCCCAAAACGCCAAGTGCTCACCCTCGTCTCCTGAACAGACCACTGCAGGCTCGATATCAACGCTGATAACTGGTGCTCGGACCTGCATCACGAAAACAGATGCAGAGTGTAGCATGAGTACCAAAACAACAGGTACCCAGTAGGCATCATAGGCCGACTGAACAAGAAGGGTAAAAACAAGCGGACAAGATAGAATCAACACAAACAGAGGTCAACAGAACAGGAAACGAAAAATCTAAAAGGAAGCACAAAGAAATAACTAAAATAAACCCAGCTGAGCCCCCTATAAGACCCGCTGGGCACACTCGTGTGCAAGTTTAAATAAAACCTGAACGGACCCCTATAAACCCGACAGGTACACAGAAGAGCTATTCTGCAGAAACGATGGAATAACCATCTCAAAAACAACACCAGGGCCCCGCCCAATCATTACCATCATAGCCCCGCTCAGTCATAAATATCAGAGCCCAGCTCAGTCATAAATATCAGAGCCCAGCTCAGTCATCAGTCACGAGCTGGAAATGCCAGACTCTAACCGGGCAACCTCAGTCTCGGACTGGCATAAACAACCCACACTCGATAGTCTAACGCTGGAAATACTGGCTACACCGGATACGTCGGTCGCATAGTTGGGACTAGTAGCCTATGCTCCACAAACTCGCACTGGAAATAACGGGTTGCAATCGTGTAACGTCAGCTGCAGACCGGAGCGGGTAGCCTACCCCCATCAGCCTAGCACTGGAAATCCTGAGTGATAACCGAGTAACGTCAGCCGCGTACTGGAGCCAGCTGTCACGAATTGGATAAGCCATAAAAATAATACACTAAGAGACTAAAAATCACAGGCCACCGCCCCCACATATATACCAACCGAAGGCTCCCAGCCTAACACAATCCAGCCGACAATCGACGCAACCACGGTATCTTACGCATCCAAAAAATCCCAGCGATAAGGGGCAAAGAATCGGAAGGTCCGAAAGCCACGAAAACACCTATACTAAGGCTCATAATCTGACCCAAAGTTTGCTATATCAATCTACAAGGATCTAGTCCATCCGAAATGACGTCGAATACATACTCAAGTCAACGAGGTACATGAGACTACGTCAATAAATCACAGCCTATTCTAAGGCAGAATCACAATAATCAGTCAATCATTAAACAGATTCACCCGGACCCACTCATGCAACATCAGATAACCACCAACAGATACCCCACAGCATGCATATCAGCAAATCAAATCAACAGCCCAACCTATAGCATGATACTAGCTCATAACAACCCAACAATCAACTCTAAACTGAGGAAATTGGGGAACAAGGGAAACAATACTAACTAACCACCCTAGATTCACAAATATCAACCACCATTTGCACAATCAGGCTCAGTCTAGAAAGAAGAGAAGCCGTAACCTACCAAAAAGTCGATCACGCGCACTCCATGTCATTCAATTGGAAATTTCCCCTTCCGAACGGCCTCAGACTACTGCCACGCTACAAAAAATAGAATCACATCGTCAATACGGTCGTTTAGACACCAAAATTAAAAAACTCGGAGACAGGCCAAATTTTGGGTCAAAATCGAGCAAAGTGGGACCCGCTCCGGATTTCCCGGAATTGACTGTGTCAAAAGGTCCCAAATCCTTCTCCCAACACTAATCCTAAACTAGTTTATCAAATAGGGGTCGGATCCGCTCCCAATCAACTAAACAATAACAAATCTAAAACTAACAAAAATAGGCCAAATAAGGGGTTTACCTCCTATTTCACGCAGAACAATGTGCATCCATCGAACCCCAACCTCAAATATAAGAACCCAAAGAAAACCCGAACACTAGGGACTTTGAATCACCAAAAAAGGAGCTCTAGAACTCGAG
>JAGDQO010002007.1:0-35959 GCA_018342035.1 Solanum appendiculatum | reverse complement strand
ACCTGATGACTTTGAGAATTGTCCAAAAATTGAATATGAATTTCTTCGCCTAAGACTTCCCCAATTTGCTTATTCTTAATCCTAATTTGCAAATTCGAATTGTTAGGAAGCTTACCGATTGGGATTCTTGTTGTGTTGTGTTGAGTTCATTATGGTGCTCATTTTAGCATTGCTCGTTGCTTGAAAACTTCGGCGGAGCTTCATAGCCAGAAATCTCTCCGATTATGATTCCTTCGTCCATTTTGAATGGGTTTTTACTATTAGGTATGTTAGGAGGTGGGGAACTTGTTTTATTTGATAATTTTTTGATACAAAATTAAAGAATTTAGTAAGAGATACATTTGCATCATTCTTAAGAGCTTAAGGCTACTCATCTATCAACAAAATGTGTGAATGAGCGGAAAATAACTCATCTCCCTATAGTAGAAGAAAACTTCATAACCAACTTTTAGTGAACTCATTGAAATTGTTGTTTGCTGATGCCCCTCACCTGGAGAAATACACAGGGGAGTGTTAAGCCACAGAAAGAACAAAAAGAGATAGAATTGGGGAAGATGTATATAAAGAAGAAGTAACTAAATAATAAATAAAGAACTGACACTTGGCGTATTTTAATTCGTTTTTGGAAGTAAAATTTTCCAAAATACAGGGCTAATTTATCATAGTTTTGGCTAAATACATTGGGTTTAAAGTTTGATTGACAACATCTATCCTAAAAATATTCATCGTCTGATATTATTATTTAATAAGCCAGCACAGTTTGAGAAAGAAATATATAGCACACGGTACTTGATAACTAATAAACTATATATAACAACATATATGACTTATGAGTTATGATGTTTTACAGATTAACAACTTGTAATTATATCAAATTAATAAGTAGCTAACTATATATCACAACATTTACTAAAAGAAGTCATATTCATCAAGATTGATATGGTTTGCTTCGGTATCATCATTCTTTGATATTTCATTCTCTTCTGAATTCATATATTCATCTTCATTGCACCCCTCCAATGCAGCAAGAAACTCATCCCCGGCATCCAACTCTCCCAGCTCTATATTATCATCATCAATCTCTTCTAATTCTTCCAAAACCGAATCGATTAATTCATTAACTTCAACGTCATTCATAGTATTCTTATCTTTTTCCTTATCATCATCACAGGATTGTTTCTTCTTCTTAATCTTACAAATTACAAAATCCTTCTTTTTTATTTTCTTCTTAATGTTCGTGACATAACCATCATATAAGGAGTACTCCGTCATCAACCACTCGCCGAATAACTCCTTGATTGAGGCTTTGTTAGTAGCGGGAGTGTACTTCATATGGTGGACGTACCCCATAAGTCTACCTTTTTCATCAAACACTTTCTTCGCTTTGTCTTGTATCTTCCATGTGCCCTTCCCAACAATTCGCTTAAATCTTTTATGCTGCGGCTTCTCTTTCTTCAACGGCGTAATGAAGTAACCTGCGTTGCCGTCAAGAATCTCCCATGGCTCATTGTTCGTGTAAAGATCGACTAGCTGCATTAATTGATGTTGCTCAGGAAGTGGCTCGTCTATCGCAAACCCTAGTAGATACTTGATGACATCGCTCTCCCCGGGATAAAAACTATAGTCCGTTGGATATGTCATAGGTTGATGATGATGAGCCATTACAATTTTAGTGATATGAATATTGAACAAAGTATAATAGTGTATGGATGGAGCTAAAAGCCTAGTAATGAATTCGTATAAGACAGTGTGATGGATACTATAATGGGATTTTAGCGCAAATATATAGTTATAATCATGTGTATCCTTGCTGGAAAGGACTTACTTGAATGCTATCCTTGCTGGAAAAGGACTAACTTGAATACTCGTTTTGGTAACTGAAAAGTAGCCTTACGTAGAAACTTTGTTTCCCTTTTATGTAACAAAAATAGTTTTTGTTTTCGAAATATATAGTTATAATCCTCTAATCCTAATTTGTATCCTGGTTGGAAATGGAGTATTAAGCTTACCACTTTGGGGCTAAGGTCAGGCTTAACTTGATATTTCTATTTAATTATACTAATTAACTTTTTGGAAAGAAGTATGTCCGTCATTGGTAGAATGAGTCTCAATTGAGTACGGGTGAGTGAGATTCGTAATTTATGACCTTCAATATCAAAATAAATTATGATTGTGTTACGTACGTTTATTTTCTAGAACTAAAATTTTTGATTAACTAATTAAGAAAAAGTCTCTCTATATATATCAGCCCTAATAAATTGTTATATCAGGTAAAATGGTATCCCAATCACCGTATCATAAATCTATTCAGACATATTATGTATTTTCTTCATGGATCTGAATGTCGATCATATGTTCCCTTCCCTCAACAATTCTTGAAGAAGAGTAAAATAATTGTTACTGATCGCATTAAATTTCAAATTCTACACTCTTTTTTGGCTTTTTATTTTCTATCCATTAGTAAAAGTTTTAACAAAGACACTTTAACTATGCGAGTGTCCTATTAGCCCACAAAACTTTTTAATAACTTTGTAAATAGACCAGTTTACTTTGTTTTTCTCATCAATCTCAGATTTTGCATATGTGTGTGTGATGCACACTTTCTTTTAATTAATTATTTTAATTTAATATTAATAAAATGCGGGTTTACCCCGACCCGAAATATTGAGTTGCAACTTCAATAGTATGAACTTGATTCAAACTTTCATTGGCCTCAAGAATCATGAACCTGATGACTTTGAGAATTGTCCAAAAATTGAATATGAATTTCTTCGCCTAAGACTTCCCCAATTTGCTTATTCTTAACCCTAATTTGCAAATTCGAATTGTTAGGAAGATTACCGATTGAGATTCTTGTTGTGTTGTGTTGAGTTCATTATGGTGCTCATTTTAGCATTGCTCGTTGCTTGAAAATTTCGGCGGAGCTTCATAGCCAGAATTCTCTCCGATTATGATTCCTTCGTCCATTTTGAATGGGTTTTTACTATTAGGTATGTTAGGACGTGGGGAACTTATTTTATTTGACAATTTTTTGATACAAAATTAAAGAATTTAGTAAGAGATACATTTGCATCACTCTTAAGAGCTTAATGCTATTCATCCATCAACAAAATGTGTGAATGAGCGGAAAATAACTCAATCTCCCTATAGTAGAAGAAAACTTCATAACCAACTTTTAGTAAACTCATTGAAATTGTTGTTTGCTGATGCCCCTCACCTGGAGAAATACACAAGGGAGTGTTAAGCCACAGAAAGAACAGAAAGAGATAGAATTGGGGAAGATGTATTTAAAGAAGAAGTAACTAAATAATAAAGAAAGAACTGACACTTGGCATTTTTTAATTGATTTTTGGAAGTAAAATTTTCCGTTCACGCTCGCGCGTCATCTGCGTGAAAACAAACGTAGGGAGAAAATGGATCAAAATAGTCTATTTATAAAGGTATTTAAAAGTTTTGTGGGGTAATAGGACACTCGCATAGTTAAAGTATCTTTTTGAAAATCCGAGACAACTTCCGGTGTTACTTTATGTCTTTTCTCTAAAATCAACAGTAAGTTAGAAATAAAATTCCAAGAAAGTGATTAAAATCAACAATTATTTTTTAAAAAAATAAAAAAAGTGATTAAAATCAACAACTTTAAAAAAATTTCAAAGAAAGTGATAAAAGCTAAGTCATTCATAACTGGAAAAAAAAAATCCAAGAAAGTGATTAAAATCAATAATAACTTTAAAAAAATTCCAAGAAAGTGATTAAAATCAACAGTAAGTTAAAAAAAATTTCCAAGAAAGTGATTAAAATCAACAATAACTTTTTCAAAAAATTGATTATAGTCATATACTTTAAAAAATTTCAAAAAAGTGATTAAAGCTAATTCATCCATAACTGAAAAAAGAAATTTCAAGAAAGTGATTAAAATCAACAATAACTTTAAGAAAAAATTCAAGAAAGTGATTAAAACTAAGTCATCCATTACTCAAAAAAAATTCAAGAAAGTGATTGAAATCAACAATAACTTTAAAAAAAATTCAAGAAAGTGATTAAAGTCATCAATAACTTGAAAATTTTTCAATACAGTAATTAAAATCAACAATAACTAGATATTTTTTCCCAAGAAAGTTAAATAAACGAAAATATGCAAGAAATTACAACACAAAAGATTGACTTTTCTTCAAGAAAGTGACTCATACACACTCCCTCTGTCCAACAATAGTTGTCCACCCTTAAGAAACAATAAATAATAGTAGTAATATTGTTATATTATCCTTTGACTTTATTAAATCTAATGTTTTGAGAAATGTGTTAGATGATAAATAGTATTTAATAACAAGGGTAAAATAGACACAAAAAGAAATTATCTCTTGATTTTTTAAATTGGTCAAGTATTCTTGAACATCTATTTTTAGTATAGTGGACAACTATTGTTGGACGGAAGAAGTATCTAAGAAGTTGAAAACGAAGAAGAAAAAGATAATTAGACTTTCATGGGTCATGCGATACACATCTCATGTAGCAACGTAATCATACTTCATTACGGCTCTCATAGCATGCACGAATCGAGATCAGTTCATGCATGAAATGTAATAAGAACTTGAAGTAGATCATTTTTAGAAAATTTGATTTTGGAGTACGTATTGATAAACTTGTAGTTTGTTCATAAAAAGATGATAATGGGATTTTTAAAATTGCTGCCGCCGGAGATCCTTCCGGTTTCACTTGTAACTCGAATATCTCCGGAGCTCTATTGCAGGAGCGAATGGTAGCTTCCGAAACCGAGTTTGGTTCTTGCCTGAGCATTTGCATTTGTCTATATATATGCGTCATTTCATCCATCTTCCCTTAAAATAATCTAAGGTTTGAATTGTAAAATAAAATTTTATTTCATTTGTCTAACGTAAATTAAATACATATTTTTTGGTTAAAACTATATCCATGGTCTCATCATTATTTAGTCCCGGAGTTATAATTACAAAATTAATAATTCACGTACTATATTTTTCGTCATCACGCAATTCATGTGGTATAATTTTTTTCATTATTTAATTCATGTATAATAATTTCGATATAATAACAATATTTTAGGAATATCTCTATTACTGGTGGAATCAGAAATTTGGTGAAGGATATATATATATTTTTTTCCAGTTATGTTAAGTATATACAAAATTAAATATACAACTCGTAATAACTAACATTTTACCTTTGTATAACCACATAAATTTTCAATGAAGAATGTACACCAAATCACCCTTCACTTAAAGTGGCTCCGCCTATAATCTCCACACAAAAATACACTCTCTTTTTTTTTAATTGAAAGAACCACCAAGGCCACTTTGTCAAATAAATTTCAAAACAAGAACTAGAAAATTGAAATTCAAACGAGTCTGTAATATATAGTCTCGAAAAGAACTTAAAAGAGATAGTAAAACGAGCATTTGGGATTTGAGTCATCACCAACATGCCTACTTCTAAAATACTCGTTCTTGTTCAACAATTTTACCCTTCTCACTTACATAGATACCATCAAGAAACTTTCGGATCTTGTATCTGTATCTACTATAAGAAGTCATATTCATCAAGATTGATATGGTTTGCTTCAGCAACATCATTCTTTGATATTCCATTCTCTTTTGAATTCATACATTCATCTTCATTGCACCTCTCCAATGTAGCAAGAAAGTCATCCCCGAAATCGACCTCTCCCAGCTCTATATTATCATCATCAATCTCTTTTAATTCTTCCAAAACCGAATCAATTAATTCATTAACTTCAACGTCATTCATAGTATTCTTATCTTTTTCCTTATCATCATCACATGATTGTTTCTTCTTCTTAATCTTACAAATTACAAAATCCTTCTTTTTTATTTTCTTCTTAATGTTCGTGACATAACCATCATATAAGGAGTACTCCGCCATCAACCACTCCCCGAATAACTCCTTGATTGAGGCTTTGTTAGTAGCGGGAGTGTACTTCATATGGTGGACGTACCCCATAAGTCTACCTTTTTCATCAAACACTTTCTTCGCTTTGTCTTGCATCTTCCATGTGCCCTTCCCAACAATTCGCTTAAATATTTTATGCTGCGGCTTCTCTTTCTTCAACGGCGTAATGAAGTAACCTGCGTTGCCGTCAAGAATCTCCCATGGCTCATTGTTCGTGTAAAGATCAACTAGCTGCATTAATTGATGTTGCTCAGGAAGTGGCTCGTCTATCGCAAACCCTAGTAAATACTCGGGTAAAAACTATAGTCGGTTGGATATGTCATAGATTGATGATGGTGAACAGCCATTACAATTTTAGTGATATGAATATTGAACAACGTATAATAGTGTATGGATGGAGCTAAAAGCCTAGTAATGAATTTGTATAAGACAGTGTGATGGATACTATAATGGGATTTTAGCGCAAATATATAGTTATTATCATGTGTATCCTTACTGGAAAGGACTTACTTGAATGCTATCCTTGCTGGAAAAGGACTAACTTGAATACTCGTTTTGGTAACTCAGAAGTAGCCTTACGTAGAGACTTTGTTTCCCTTTTATGTAACAAAAATAGTTTTTGTTTTCGAAATATATAGTTATAATCCTCTAATCCTAATTTGTATCCTGGTTGGAAATGGAGTATTAAGCTTACCACTTTGGGGCTAAGTCAGGCTTAACTGGATATTTCTACGTAATTATACTAATTACCTTTTTGGAAAGAAGTATGTCCGTCATTGGTAGAATGAGTCTCAATTGAGTACGGATGAATGAGATTCGTAATTTATGACCTTCAATATCGAAATAAATTATGATTGTGTTACGTACGTTTATTTTATATAACTAAAATTTTGGATTAACTAATTAAGAAAAAGTCTCTATATATATATCAGCCCTAATAAATTGTTATATCAGGTAAAATGGTATCCCAATCACCGTATCATAAATCTATTCAGACATATTATGTATTTTCTTCATGGATTTGAATGTCGATCATATGTTCCCTTCCCTCAACAATTCTTGAAGAAGAGTAAAATAATTGTTACTGATCACATTAAATTTCAAATTCTACACTCTTTTTTGGCTTTTTATTTTCTATCCATTAGTCAAAGTTTTAACAAAGACACTTTAACTATGCGAGTGTCCCATTAGCCCACAAAACTTTTTAATAACTTTGTAAATAGACCAGTTTACTTTGTTTTTCTCATCAATCTCAGATTTTGCATATGTGTGTGTGATGCACACTTTCTTTTAATTAATTATTTTAATTTAATATTAATAAAATGCGGGTTTACCCCGACCCGAAATATTGAGTTGCAACTTCAAGAGTATGAACTTGATTCAAACTTTCATTGGCCTCAAAATCATGAACCTGATGACTTTGAGAATTGTCCAAAAATTGAATATGAATTTCTTCGCCTAAGACTTCCCCAATTTGCTTATTCTTAATCCTAATTTGCAAATTCGAATTGTTAGGAAGCTTACCGATTGGGATTCTTGTTGTGTTGTGTTGAGTTCATTATGGTGCTCATTTTAGCATTGCTCGTTGCTTGAAAATTTCGGCGGAGCTTCATAGCCAGAATTCTCTCCGATTATGATTCCTTCGTCCATTTTGAATGGGTTTTTACTATTAGGTATGTTAGGACGTGGGGAACTTATTTTATTTGACAATTTATTAATACAAAATTAAAGAATTTAGTAAGAGATACATTTGCATCATCCTTAAGAGCTTAAGGCTACTCTTCTATCAACAAAATGTGTGAATGAGCGGAAAATAACTCATCTCCCTATAGTAGAAGAAAACTTCATAACCAACTTTTAGTGAACTCATTGAAATTGTTGTTTGCTGATGCCCCTCACCTGGAGAAATACACAGGGGAGTGTTAAGCCACAGAAAGAACAAAAAGAGATAGAATTGGGGAAGATGTATTTAAAGAAGAAGTAACTAAATAATAAATAAAGAACTGACACTTGACATATTTTTATTCTTTTTTTGAAGTAAAATTTTCCAAAATACAGTGCTAATTTATAATAGTTTTGGCTAAATACATTGGATTTAACGTTTGATTGACAACATCTATCCTAAAACAATTCATCGTCTGATCTTATTATTTAATAAGCCAGCACAGTTTGAGAAAGAAATATATAGCACACGGTACTTGATAACTAATAAACTATATATAACAACATATATGACTTATGAGTTATGATGTTTTACAGATTAACAACTTGTAACTATATCAAATTAATAAGTAGCTAACTATATATCACAACATTTACTAAAAGAAGTCATATTCATCAAGATTGATATGGTTTGCTTCGGTATCATCATTCTTTGATATTTCATTCTCTTCTGAATTCATATATTCATCTTCATTGCACCCCTCCAATGCAGCAAGAAACTCATCCCCGGCATCCAACTCTCCCAGCTCTATATTATCATCATCAATCTCTTCTAATTCTTCCAAAACCGAATCGATTAATTCATTAACTTCAACGTCATTCATAGTATTCTTATCTTTTTCCTTATCATCATCACATGATTGTTTCTTCTTCTTAATCTTACAAATTACAAAATCCTTCTTTTTTATTTTCTTCTTAATGTTCGTGACATAACCATCATATAAGGAGTACTCCGTCATCAACCACTCGCCGAATAACTCCTTGATTGAGGCTTTGTTAGTAGCGGGAGTGTACTTCATATGGTGGACGTACCCCATAAGTCTACCTTTTTCATCAAACACTTTCTTCGCTTTGTCTTGCATCTTCCATGTGCCCTTCCCAACAATTCGCTTAAATCTTTTATGCTGCGGCTTCTCTTTCTTCAACGGCGTAATGAAGTAGCCTGCGTTGCCGTCAAGAATCTCCCATGGCTCATTGTTCGTGTAAAGATCAACTAGCTGCATTAATTGATGTTGCTCAGGAAGTGGCTCGTCTATCGCAAACCCTAGTAAATACTCGGGTAAAAACTATAGTCGGTTGGATATGTCATAGATTGATGATGATTAACAGCCATTACAATTTCAGTGATATGAATATTGAACAAAGTATAATAGTGTATGGATGGAGCTAAAAGCCTAGTAATGAATTCGTATAAGACAGTGTGATGGATACTATAATAGGATTTTAGCGCAAATATATAGTTATAATCATGTGTATCCTTACTGGATTACTTGAATGCTATCCTTGCTGGAAAAGGACTAACTTGAATACTCGTTTTGGTAACTCAAAAGTAGCCTTACGTAGAGACTTTGTTTCCCTTTTATGTAACAAAAATAGTTTTTGTTTTCGAAATATATAGTTATAATCCTCTAATCCTAATTTGTATCCTGGTTGGAAATGGAGTATTAAGCTTACCACTTTGGGGCTAAGGTCAGGCTTAACTGGATATTTCTATTTAATTATACTAATTAACTTTTTGGAAAGAAGTATGTCCGTCATTGGTAGAATGAGTCTCAATTGAGTACGGGTGAGTGAGATTCGTAATTTATGACCTTCAATATCAAAATAAATTATGATTGTGTTACGTACGTTTATTTTCTAGAACTAAAATTTTGGATTAACTAATTAAGAAAAAGTCTCTCTATATATATATCAGCCCTAATAAATTGTTATATCAGGTAAAATGGTATCCCAATCACCGTATCATAAATCTATTCAGACATATTATGTATTTTCTTCATGGATCTGAATGTCGATCATATGTTCCCTTCCCTCAACAATTCTTGAAGAAGAGTAAAATAATTGTTACTGATCGCATTAAATTTCAAATTCTACACTCTTTTTTGGCTTTTTATTTTCTATCCATTAGTAAAAGTTTTAACAAAGACACTTTAACTATGCGAGTGTCCTATTAGCCCACAAAACTTTTTAATAACTTTGTAAATAGACCAGTTTACTTTGTTTTTCTCATCAATCTCAGATTTTGCATATGTGTGTGTGATGCACACTTTCTTTTAATTAATTATTTTAATTTAATATTAATAAAATGCGGGTTTACCCCGACCCGAAATATTGAGTTGCAACTTCAATAGTATGAACTTGATTCAAACTTTCATTGGCCTCAAGAATCATGAACCTGATGACTTTGAGAATTGTCCAAAAATTGAATATGAATTTCTTCGCCTAAGACTTCCCCAATTTGCTTATTCTTAACCCTAATTTGCAAATTCGAATTGTTAGGAAGCTTACCGATTGGGATTCTTGTTGTGTTGTGTTGAGTTCATTATGGTGCTCATTTTAGCATTGCTCGTTGCTTGAAAATTTCGGCGGAGCTTCATAGCCAGAATTCTCTCCGATTATGATTCCTTCGTCCATTTTGAATGGGTTTTTACTATTAGGTATGTTAGGACGTGGGGAACTTATTTTATTTGACAATTTTTTAATACAAAATTAAAGAATTTAGTAAGAGATACATTTGCATCATCCTTAAGAGCTTAAGGCTACTCATCTATCAACAAAATGTGTGAATGAGCGGAAAATAACTCATCTCCCTATAGTAGAAGAAAACTTCATAACCAACTTTTAGTGAACTCATTGAAATTGTTGTTTGCTGATGCCCCTCACCTGGAGAAATACACAGGGGAGTGTTAAGCCACAGAAAGAACAAAAAGAGATAGAATTGGGGAAGATGTATTTAAAGAAGAAGTAACTAAATAATAAATAAAGAACTGACACTTGGCGTATTTTAATTCGTTTTTGGAAGTAAAATTTTCCAAAATACAGGGCTAATTTATCATAGTTTTGGCTAAATACATTGGGTTTAATGTTTGATTGACAACATCTATCCTAAAACAATTCATCGTCTGATCTTATTATTTAATAAGCCAGCACAGTTTGAGAAAGAAATATATAGCACACGGTACTTGATAACTAATAAACTATATATAACAACATATATGACTTATGAGTTATGATGTTTTACAGATTAACAACTTGTAACTATATCAAATTAATAAGTAGCTAACTATATATCACAACATTTACTAAAAGAAGTCATATTCATCAAGATTGATATGGTTTGCTTCGGTATCATCATTCTTTGATATTTCATTCTCTTCTGAATTCATATATTCATCTTCATTGCACCCCTCCAATGCAGCAAGAAACTCATCCCCGGCATCCAACTCTCCCAGCTCTATATTATCATCATCAATCTCTTCTAATTCTTCCAAAACCGAATCGATTAATTCATTAACTTCAACGTCATTCATAGTATTCTTATCTTTTTCCTTATCATCATCACAGGATTGTTTCTTCTTCTTAATCTTACAAATTACAAAATCCTTCTTTTTTATTTTCTTCTTAATGTTCGTGACATAACCATCATATAAGGAGTACTCCGTCATCAACCACTCGCCGAATAACTCCTTGATTGAGGCTTTGTTAGTAGCGGGAGTGTACTTCATATGGTGGACGTACCCCATAAGTCTACCTTTTTCATCAAACACTTTCTTCGCTTTGTCTTGTATCTTCCATGTGCCCTTCCCAACAATTCGCTTAAATCTTTTATGCTGCGGCTTCTCTTTCTTCAACGGCGTAATGAAGTAACCTGCGTTGCCGTCAAGAATCTCCCATGGCTCATTGTTCGTGTAAAGATCGACTAGCTGCATTAATTGATGTTGCTCAGGAAGTGGCTCGTCTATCGCAAACCCTAGTGATACATCACTCGGGTAAAAACTATAGTCGGTTGGATATGTCATAGATTGATGATGATGAACAGCCATTACAATTTTAGTGATATGAATATTGAACAAAGTATAATAGTGTATGGATGGAGCTAAAAGCCTAGTAATGAATTCGTATAAGACAGTGTGATGGATACTATAATGGGATTTTAGCGCAAATATATAGTTATAATCATGTGTATCCTTACTGGAAAGGACTTACTTGAATGCTATCCTTGCTGGAAAAGGACTAACTTGAATACTCGTTTTGGTAACTCAAAAGTAGCCTTACGTAGAGACTTTGTTTCCCTTTTATGTAACAAAAATAGTTTTTGTTTTCGAAATATATAGTTATAATCCTCTAATCCTAATTTGTATCCTGGTTGGAAATGGAGTATTAAGCTTACCACTTTGGGGCTAAGTCAGGCTTAACTGGATATTTCTACTTAATTATACTAATTACCTTTTTGGAAAGAAGTATGTCCGTCATTGGTAGAATGAGTCTCAATTGAGTACGGGTGAATGAGATTCGTAATTTATGACCTTCAATATCAAAATAAATTATGATTGTGTTACGTACGTTTATTTTCTAGAACTAAAATTTTGGATTAACTAATTAAGAAAAAGTCTCTCTATATATATATCAGCCCTAATAAATTGTTATATCAGGTAAAATGGTATCCCAATCACCGTATCATAAATCTATTCAGACATATTATGTATTTTCTTCATGGATCTGAATGTCGATCATATGTTCCCTTCCCTCAACAATTCTTGAAGAAGAGTAAAATAATTGTTACTGATCGCATTAAATTTCAAATTCTACACTCTTTTTGGCTTTTTATTTTCTATCCATTAGTAAAAGTTTTAACAAAGACACTTTAACTATGCGAGTGTCCTATTAGCCCACAAAACTTTTTAATAACTTTGTAAATAGACCAGTTTACTTTGTTTTTCTCATCAATCTCAGATTTTGCATATGTGTGTGTGATGCACACTTTCTTTTAATTAATTATTTTAATTTAATATTAATAAAATGCGGGTTTACCCCGACCCGAAATATTGAGTTGCAACTTCAATAGTATGAACTTGATTCAAACTTTCATTGGCCTCAAGAATCATGAACCTGATGACTTTGAGAATTGTCCAAAAATTGAATATGAATTTCTTCGCCTAAGACTTCCCCAATTTGCTTATTCTTAACCCTAATTTGCAAATTGAATTGTTAGGAAGCTTACCGATTGGGATTCTTGTTGTGTTGTGTTGAGTTCATTATGGTGCTCATTTTAGCATTGCTCGTTGCTTGAAAATTTCGGCGGAGCTTCATAGCCAGAATTCTCTCCGATTATGATTCCTTCGTCCATTTTGAATGGGTTTTTACTATTAGGTATGTTAGGACGTGGGGAACTTATTTTATTTGACAATTTTTTAATACAAAATTAAAGAATTTAGTAAGAGATACATTTGCATCATCCTTAAGAGCTTAAGGCTACTCATCTATCAACAAAATGTGTGAATGAGCGGAAAATAACTCATCTCCCTATAGTAGAAGAAAACTTCATAACCAACTTTTAGTGAACTCATTGAAATTGTTGTTTGCTGATGCCCCTCACCTGGAGAAATACACAGGGGAGTGTTAAGCCACAGAAAGAACAAAAAGAGATAGAATTGGGGAAGATGTATTTAAAGAAGAAGTAACTAAATAATAAATAAAGAACTGACACTTGGCGTATTTTAATTCGTTTTTGGAAGTAAAATTTTCCAAAATACAGGGCTAATTTATCATAGTTTTGGCTAAATACATTGGGTTTAATGTTTGATTGACAACATCTATCCTAAAACAATTCATCGTCTGATCTTATTATTTAATAAGCCAGCACAGTTTGAGAAAGAAATATATAGCACACGGTACTTGATAACTAATAAACTATATATAACAACATATATGACTTATGAGTTATGATGTTTTACAGATTAACAACTTGTAACTATATCAAATTAATAAGCAGCATTGTTTGATATTTCATTCTCTTCTGAATTCATATATTCATCTTCATTGCACCCCTCCAATGCAGCAAGAAACTCATCCACGGCATCCAACTCTCCCAGCTCTATATTATCATCATCAATCTCTTCTAATTCTTCCAAAACCGAATCGATTAATTCATTAACTTCAACGTCATTCATAGTATTCTTATCTTTTTCCTTAGCATCATCACAGGATTGTTTCTTCTTCTTAATCTTACAAATTACAAAATCCTTCTTTTTTATTTTCTTCTTAATGTTCGTGACATAACCATCATATAAGGAGTACTCCGTCATCAACCACTCGCCGAATAACTCCTTGATTGAGGCTTTGTTAGTAGCGGGAGTGTACTTCATATGGTGGACGTACCCCATAAGTCTACCTTTTTCATCAAACACTTTCTTCGCTTTGTCTTGCATCTTCCATGTGCCCTTCCCAACAATTCGCTTAAATCTTTTATGCTGCGGCTTCTCTTTCTTCAACGGCGTAATGAAGTAGCCTGCGTTGCCGTCAAGAATCTCCCATGGCTCATTGTTCGTGTAAAGATCAACTAGCTGCATTAATTGATGTTGCTCAGGAAGTGGCTCGTCTATCTCAAACCCTAGTAAATACTCGGGTAAAAACTATAGTCGGTTGGATATGTCATAGATTGATGATGATGAACAGCCATTACAATTTTAGTGATATGAATATTGAACAACGTATAATAGTGTATGGATGGAGCTAAAAGCCTAGTAATGAATTTGTATAAGACAGTGTGATGGATACTATAATGGGATTTTAGCGCAAATATATAGTTATTATCATGTGTATCCTTACTGGAAAGGACTTACTTGAATGCTATCCTTGCTGGAAAAGGACTAACTTGAATACTCGTTTTGGTAACTCAGAAGTAGCCTTACGTAGAGACTTTGTTTCCCTTTTATGTAACAAAAATAGTTTTTGTTTTCGAAATATATAGTTATAATCCTCTAATCCTAATTTGTATCCTGGTTGGAAATGGAGTATTAAGCTTACCACTTTGGGGCTAAGTCAGGCTTAACTGGATATTTCTACGTAATTATACTAATTACCTTTTAGGAAAGAAGTATGTCCGTCATTGGTAGAATGAGTCTCAATTGAGTACGGATGAATGAGATTCGTAATTTATGACCTTCAATATCAAAATAAATTATGATTGTGTTACGTACGTTTATTTTATATAACTAAAATTTTGGATTAACTAATTAAGAAAAAGTCTCTATATATATATCAGCCCTAATAAATTGTTATATCAGGTAAAATGGTATCCCAATCACCGTATCATAAATCTATTCAGACATATTATGTATTTTCTTCATGGATTTAAATGTCGATCATATGTTCCCTTCCCTCAACAATTCTTGAAGATGAGTAAAATAATTGTTACTGATCACATTAAATTTCAAATTCTACACTATTTTTTGGCTTTTTATTTTCTATCCATTAGTCAAAGTTTTAACAAAGACACTTTAACTATGCGAGTGTCCCATTAGCCCACAAAACTTTTTAATAACTTTGTAAATAGACCAGTTTACTAAGACCAAAGTCGGAGATCTTTGGACAAAAATCCTCATCAAGTAGGATATTATGAGGCTTTATATCAAAATGCAAAATCCGAGTGTTACATCCACGGTGCAAGTACTCCAATCCTTGAGCAATGCCTAATGCAATTTTGTACAATATTGGCCAGCCCAATTGACGAACACTCTCGGATCTTTCTTCATAAATAAACTTTTCAAGAGATCCATTTGGCATGAACTCATATACAAGAGCTCTTTTGTGACCCTCAAAACAAAATCCCACAAGGCTCACAATGTTAACATGTGATGTTTTGCTAATACTTGCCACTTCGTTAATGAAATCTTCACCACTGCCTTTTAGTTCATTCAGGACCTTTACTGCCACTTCACTCCCATTACTCAAACTTCCTCTGTACACATTGCCAAATCCTCCTTGGCCTAGTTTGTTTCTGAAGCGACCGGTGATTCTTTTGATGTCTGTATAATTGTATCTCTTTGGAGCATATGATCCATAGTTCTTTAAGAATTCTTCAACTTTTTGGTGATCCTCAGAATTAGATTCCCAAAACCTGAGGTATTTGTACCACAATTTTTTTTTTCTGAAGCAAATGAGTAGTAAAACCAACAGTCCAACAGTAGACAAACTTGCACCTGTGGGAAAAAAATGAAATCGTGCCCCATCAGAGAATACAACAACAACAACAACAAATACTGCAAGGTGAAAAAAATTTCCCTCAACTCCACATCCATACATTTTGTGTTCCGAAAACTATTTAATTCTATGGTAAGAAAAGAAGAAGAAGAAATTAATATTAAAAAAAAACACTATACACTTTTTTTTATCAAAAATACTTTAGAACTTTGAATTAAATAATTTAAACTTCATATTAATATATAAAAGTTTTACAACAACATCTAAGGTAATACATTCTAGACAAATTACTAACCTCTTATTAACTAGATTTAATTCTTACTTTTATAAATAACTATAATGATAATTTTACTATGGGAAACTAAATGATTGATATCTTTTAAAAGCATTAAACTAAAAACAAGAAAATGTAACGATAAACCCCATTGTTTACCTGCCCCACCCCGCCTCCATTGTTGTTATAAATGGGGCTGAGGCCGGCCGCTTAACGGGATATTTCTACTTAATTATACTATTTATCTTTCTAGAAAGAAGTATATCCCTCATTGCGAAAATGAGTCTCACTTGAGGTAGCTCACCTCCGTTGTTGTTATAAATGCTAATTACCTTTCTAGAAAGAAGTATATCCCTCATTGGTAAAATGAGTCTCAATTGAGGTAGTTCACCTCCATTGTTATTATAAATGGGGGTAAGGTCGGGCTTAACTGGATATTTCTACTTAATTATACTAATTACCTTTTTGGAAAGAAGTATGTCCGTCATTGGTAAAATGAGTCTCAATTGAGTACGGGTGAGTGAGATTCGTAATTTATCCGTCATTGGTAAAATGAGTCTCAATTGAGTACGGGTGAGTGAGATTCGTAATTTATGACCTTCAATATCAAAATAAATTATGATTGTGTTACGTACATTTATTTTCTAGAACTAAAATTTTGGATTAACTAATTAAGAAAAAGTCTCTCTATATATATCGGCCCTAATAAATTGTTATATCAGGTAAGATGGTATCCCAATCACCGTATCATAAATCTATTCAGACATATTATGTATTTTCTTCATGGATCTGAATGTCGATCATATGTTCCCTTCCCTCAACAATTCTTGAAGAAGAGTAAAATAATTGTTACTGATCGCATTAAATTTCAAATTCTATACTCTTTTTGGCTTTTTATTTTCTATTCATTAGTAAAAGTTTTAACAAAGACACTTTAACTATGCGAGTGTCCTATTAGCCCACAAAACTTTTTAATAACTTTGTAAATAGACCAGTTTACTTTGTTTTTCTCATCAATCTCAGATTTTGCATATGTGTGTGTGATGCACACTTTCTTTTAATTAATTATTTTAATTTAATATTAATAAAACGCGGGTTTACCCCCACCCGAAATATTGAGTTGCAACTTCAATAGTATGAACTTGATTCAAACTTTCATTGGCCTCAAGAATCATGAACCTGATGACTTTGAGAATTGTCCAAAAATTGAATATGAATTTCTTCGCCTAAGACTTCCCCAATTTGCTTATTCTTAACCCTAATTTGCAAATTCAAATTGTTAGGAAGCTTACCAATTGGGATTCTTGTTGTGTTGTGTTGAGTTCATTATGGTGCTCATTTTAGCATTGCTCGTTGCTTGAAAATTTCGTCGGAGCTTCATCGCCGGAATTCTCTCCGATTATGATTCCTTCGTCCATTTTGAATGGGTTTTTACTATTAGGTATGTTAGGACGTGGGGAACTTATTTTATTTGACAATTTTTAGATACAAAATTAAAGAATTTAGTAAAAGATACATTTGCATCACTCTTAAGAGCTTAAGGATACTCATCTATCAACAAAATGTGTGAATGAGCGGAAAATAACTCATCTCCCTATAGTAGAAGAAAACTTCATAACCAACTTTTAGTGAACTCATTGAAATTGTTGTTTACTGATGCCCCTCACCAGGAGAAATACACAAAGGAGTGTTAAGCCACAGAAAGAACAGAAAGAGATAGAATTGGGGAAGATGTATTTAAAGAAGAAGTAACTAAATAATAAAGAAAGAACTGACACTTGGCGTTTTTTAATTCATTTTTGGAAGTAAAATTTTCCGTTCACGCTCGCGCGTCATCTGCGTGAAAACAAACGTAGGGAGAAAATGGATCAAAATAGTCTATTTATAAAGGTATTTAAAAGTTTTGTGGGGTAATAGGACACTCGCATAGTTAAAGTGTCTTTTTTAAAATCCGAGACAACTTCAGGTGTTACTTTATGTCTTTTCTCTAAAATCAACAGTAAGTTAGAAATAAAATTCCAAGAAAGTGATTAAAATCAAAAACTTTAAAAAAATTTCAAAGAAAGTGATAAAAGCTAAGTCATTCATAACTGGGGAAAAAAAATCCAAGAAAGTGATTAAAATCAATAATAACTTTAAAAAAATTTCAAGAAAGTGATTAAAACAAAGTCATCCATAACTCAAAAAAAAATTCCAAGAAAGTGATTAAAATCAACAGTAAGTTAAAAAAAATTTCCAAGAAAGTGATTAAAATAAACAATAACTTTTTTTAAAAATTCAAAAAAAGATTATAATCATATACTTTAAAAAATTTCAAAAAAGTGATTAAAGCTAATTCATCCATAACTGAAAAAAAGAAATTTCAAGAAAGTGATTAAAATCAACAATAACTTTAAGAAAAAATTCAAGAAAGTGATTAAAACTAAGTCATCCATTACTCTAAAAAAATTCAAGAAAGTGATTGAAATCAACAATAACTTTAAAAAAAATTCAAGAAAGTGATTAAAGTCATCAATAACTTGAAAAATTTTCAATACAGTAATTAAAATCATCAATAACTAGATTTTTTTTCCCAAGAAAGTTAAATAAACGAAAATATGCGAGAAATTACAACACAAAAGATTGACTTTTCTTCAAGAAAGTGACTCATACTCACTCTCTCTGTCCAACAATAGTTGTCCACCCTTAAAAAACAATAAATAATAGTAGTAATATTATTATATTATCCTTTGTCTTTATTAAATCTAATGTTTTGAGAAATGTGTTAGATGATAAATAGTATTTAATAACAAGGGTAAAATAAACACAAAAGGTAAATTATCTCTTGATTTTTTAAATTGGTCAAGTATTCTTGAACATCTATTTTTAGTATAGTGGACAACTATTGTTGGACGGAAGGAGTATCTAAGAAGTTGAAAAAGAAGAAGAAAAAGATAATTAGACTTTCATGGGTCATGCGATACACATCTCATGTAGCAACGTAATCACACTGCATTACAGCTCTCATAGCATGCTCGAATCGAGATCAGTTCATGCATGAAATGTAATAAGAACTTGAAGTAGATCATTTTTAGAAAATTTGATTTTGGAGAACGTATTGATAAACTTGTAGTTTTGTTCATAAAAAGATGATAATGGGATTTTTAAAATTGCTGCCGCCGGAGATCCTTCCGGTTTCACTTGTAACTCGAATATCTCCGGAGCTCTATTGCAGGAGCGAATGGTAGCTTCCGAAACCGAGTTTGGTTCTTGCCTGAGCATTTGCATTTGTCTATATATATGAGTCATTTCATCCATCTTCCCTTAAAATAATCAAATGTTTGAATAGTAAAATAAAATTTTATTTCATTTGTCTAACGTAAATTAAATACATATTTTTTGGTAAAAATTATATCCATGGTCTCATCATTATTTAGTCCCGGAGTTATAATTATAAAATTAATAATTCACGTACTATATTTTTCGTCATCACGCAATTCATGTGGTATAATTTTTTTCATTATTTAATTCATGTATAATAATTTCGATATAATAACAATATTTTAGGAATATCTCTATTACTGGTGGAATCAGAAATTTGGTGAAGGATATATAAATATTTTTTTCCAGTTATGTTAAGTATATACAAAATTAAATATGCAACTCGTAATAACTAACATTTTACCTTTGTATAACCACATAAATTTTCAATGAAGAATGTACACCAAATCACCCTTCACTTAAAGTGGCTCCGCCTATAATCTCCACACAAAAATACACTCTCTTTTTTTTTAATTGAAAGAACCACCAAGGCCACTTTGTCAAATAAATTTCAAAACAAGAACTAGAAAATTGAAATTCAAACAAGTCTGTAATATATAGTCTCGAAAAGAACTTAAAAGAGATAGTAAAACGAGCATTTGGGATTTGAGTCATCACCAACATGCCTACTTCTAAAATACTCGTTCTTGTTCAACAATTTTACCCTTCTCACTTACATTGATACCATCAAGAAACTTTCGGATCTTGTATCTGTATCTACTATAAGAAGTCATATTGATCAAGATTGATATGGTTTGCTTCAGCAACATCATTCTTTGATATTCCATTCTCTTCTGAATTCATACATTCATCTTCATTGCACCTCTCCAATGTAGCAAGAAAGTCATCCCCGAAATCGACCTCTCCCAGCTCTATATTATCATCATCAATCTCTTTTAATTCTTCAAAAACCGAATCGATTAATTCATTAACTTCAACGTCATTCATAGTATTCTTATCTTTTTCCTTATCATCATCACATGATTGTTTCTTCTTCTTAATCTTACAAATTACAAAATCCTTCTTTTTTATTTTCTTCTTAATGTTCGTGACATAACCTTCATATAAGGAGTACTCCGTCATCAACCACTCGCCGAATAACTCCTTGATTGAGGCTTTGTTAGTAGCGGGAGTGTACTTCATATGGTGGACGTACCCCATAAGTCTACCTTTTTCATCAAACACTTTCTTCGCTTTGTCTTGCATCTTCCATGTGCCCTTCCCAACAATTCGCTTAAATCTTTTATGCTGCGGCTTCTCTTTCTTCAACGGCGTAATGAAGTAGCCTGCGTTGCCGTCAAGAATCTCCCATGGCTCATTGTTCGTGTAAAGATCAACTAGCTGCATTAGTTGATGTTGCTCAGGAAGTGGCTCGTCTATCGCAAACCCTAGTAAATACTTGATGACATCGCACTCACTCGGGTAAAAACTATAGTCGGTTGGATATGTCATAGATTGATGATGATGAACAGCCATTACAATTTTAGTTATATGAATATTGAACAAAGTATAATAGTGGAGGGATGGAGCTAAAAGCCTAGTAATTAATTAAGTTGTATAACACAATATATGATCGATAAAAGAGGTTGATACTATAATGGTATAATGGCTTTTTAGCGCAAATATATAGTTGGAATCCTCTAATCCTAATTTATATCCTTGTTGGAAAAGGACTTACTTAAATGGTACCTCAAAAGTAGCGGGAGAGATTTTTAACCTTTTTCTTATATATTTATGGCATTACAAATTTAATTAAAAAAATTCAAATTTTAAGTTAATAGTTAAAAAACAATAGAACTTTGTTTGATAATTTAAAACTTTAAATCAAATTACTTAAAGTTTGTCGTCTACCAATAAGATTTTGTAGAACAAGTGTTAATATATTATACTGCTACAAATATTAACATTTTATTGACTTGAAAGAATGTTTCATAAGCTAAATAATAAAGCATTAATTCTTTGATGTACAGAGCTATAAACTATAAATATGTATAAATGACTAATTAGAGCATGTTGGATTAGGTTATTTTAAGTGTTAAGCTAAAATAATTATAAAACATTTTAAAAATGTTTGAGTAAAATAAAAAAGTGCTTCTAAACACTTTTTTAAGATTGACTTTTGGCTTATTTATGTTGTTTTGATTTATTTTTGTTATTTTGGCTTTAAAACAAATGGTTGTAAGCATTTCTTTTTAATTTTATCCAAATACTATAAAATTAATTAAAAGCACCTAAAATAAGTCCATCTAAATAGACTCTTAAAATAAAAAATAAATAAAAATAAGCCAAAAGTTTTAACTTATAAATCAAAACCTATGAGTCCATCCAAAAACTTGAAAGTATTTTTCAGAAAGGCAACAATTAAACAAGAATATGTAAGCAATATCACAAAAAAATTGATTTTTTTTTGGAAAGAAGTGATTAAGATCAACAACTTGAAAGAGTGAAATCAACAATAATTAGAATTTTTTTCCCAAGAAAGTGAAATAAACAAAAGCATGCTAGCAATTACAACATAAAAGATTGACTTTTCTTCAAGAAAGTGATTCATATCTAAAAAGTTGGAAAAAAAAAAGTAGAAAAAAAACAATTAGACTTACATGGGTCATGCGATACACATCACATGTATTGACGTACTCGTACTTTCATTGCGTTCCACATAGCATGTACGAATCGAGACCAGTTCATTATCATGGAATGCAATAAAAACTTGAACTAGATCATTTACCGTAGATTTGATTTGGGAGTATGTATTGACAAACTTGTAATTTTATCCATAAAAAGATAATAATAAGATTTTTAAAATTGATACCGCCGGAGATGCTTCCGATTTCACTTGTAACTCGAATATCTTATATCTCTAGAGCTCTATTGCATTATCCATAAAAAGATAATAATAATAATAAGATTTTTACAATTGATACCACCGGAGATGCTTCCGATTTCACTTGTAACTCGAATATCTCTAGAGCTCTATTGCAGGAGTGAATGGTGCCTTTCAAAACCAAGCTTGGTTCTTTCCTAAGCATTTGCAATATTGTCCATAAGGCTTCTTCGAGAGTATTATGATATTTCTTTTTCATGTATCCAGGGAGAGCTAAAGCAACGAAGGATGTGCTAGTGACACCCTTCATCAAAAAATTATACGGGTATACGTACATGTAGGTCAAATTTATTGAAAATTCAATATAAGCTTAAGTTTTCATCCTAAATTAAATCTTTTATGATGCCACTTTTCTTCAAAGGTGTAATGAAGTAACCTGCGTTGGTGTTAGTGCCCTCAAGAACTAACAACTAATAAGCAAGCACTTAAACTTCTTCCAAAAAGAATTTGAAATATTTTTCAGAGGATCTATAAGTATCGGAAGTTGATTTTTCTTTTCGTAATAAAAGTACCTACTAAACAAGATTAGGTAAGCAACATCACGAAAAAATGATTTTTTTCTTCAAGAAAGCGATTAAAATCAACAAAAACTTAGAAAGATTTTTCCGACAATATGTAATCATCAAAAAATTGATTTTTTGTCAATAAAGTAACAACTAAACAAAAATATGGGGTTGACAAAGGTGTAATTTCGTTCATAAAAACTAGATAATGGAATCTTCAAAATTGCTACGGCTGGACACTCTTTCGGTCTCACTTGCAAGTCAATAATGTATTTTTCAGCTCCATTGTAGGAGGGAATTAAAGAGACTTCCAACACTGAATTTGGATCATCTCGAAGCATTTGGATCGCCCATAATGCTTCTTCAAGAAGATTATAATACTTTTTTTCGAGCTTGAATTCAAGAACATAATGTGCTCTAATTCTCATCGAACGGGGTAACGAATAACAAAATTGTTTATTGCATGATACATTCTTGATTAAGGATTAAAAAAATCTCAATATAATGTGTTCTAACTCTCATCGAATGGGGTGATAAATAACAAAATTGTTGAGGGTACGACACAGACTTTATCAAGGGTGAAAAAAATCTCAATATATAGTAAAAACGAGTACTGTAGTAGATTTCTAATTTCATGATTAAAAATGTACAATATAATTATTTATGGACTATTGAAAGAAATATATCTCAAATACGCCCAACTCATTTTTTTTCTTGTAGGACAACTTTGATAGTTTCGTTATCTAAATTTAACTTTTTCTCATAACATGAATTATTTATTGGAGATCGTTAATTCTGCTTATCTCAATTAAAAATAATATTGTGAATCATTGATATTTTATTAATAATCATTTTCATCCGTATACGTGTAATTATCAATGTAGAATATGCTTTGGAGTAATGAAGCAAGATTTGTTGGAATTAGTCATGTAGTGCTTTAATTTAGTTCTTTGCGGAAAATAAAGGGCTAATTTATCATAGTTTTGGCTAAATACATTGGGTTTCATGTTTGATTGACAACATCTATCCTAAAACAATTCATCGTCTGATCTTATTATTTAATAAGCAAGCACAGTTTGAGAAAGAAAAATATTACTTAGCACACCGTACTTGTTAACTAATAAACTATATATTACAACATATATGACTTATGAGTAACAATGTTTTACAGCTATACAACTTGTAACTTTATCAAATTAATAAGTAGCTAACTATATCACAACATCTACTAAATGAACTCAAATTCATCAAGATTGATATGGCTTGCTTCAGCAGCATCATTCTTTGATATTCCATTCTCTTCTGAATTCATACATTCATCTTCATTGCACCACTCCAATGCAGCAAGAAACTCATCCCCGACATCGACCTCTCCCAGCTCTATATTATCATCATCAATCTCTTTTAATTCTTCCAAAACCGAATCGATTAATTCATTAACTTCAACGTCATTCATAGTATTCTCATCTTTTTCTTTATGTTCATCACAGGATTGTTTCTTCTTCTTAATCTTACAAATTACAAAATTCTTCTTTTTTTATTTTCTTCTTAATGTTCGTGACATAACCATCATATAAGGAGTACTCCGTCATCAACCACTCGCCGAATAACTCCTTGATTGATGCTTTGTTAGTAGCGGGAGTGTACTTCATATGGTGGACGTACCCCATAAGTCTACCTTTTTCATCAAACACTTTCTTCGCTGGGTCTTGTGTCTTCCATGTGCCCTTCCCAACAATTCGCTTAAATCTTTTATGATGCAACTTCTCTTTCTTCAATGGTGTAATGAAGTAACCTACGTTGGTGTTAGTGCCCTCAATAATCTCCCATGGCTCCTTTTTCGCGTAAAGATCGACTAGCTTCATGAATTGATGTTGCTCAGGAAGTGGCTCGTCTATCGTAAATACTGTATGACATCACTCTCCCTCGGGTAAAAACAATATTCTGAATGTCTGTTAGGTTGATGATGATGAAGAGCCATTATATTAGTTTAGTGATGAATATTAAACAAAGTATAATAGTGGATGAATGGAGCTAAAAGAATAGTAATTGAGTTGTATAATAGAGTGTGATGGATACTATAATGGTATAATGGCTGTTTAGCGCAAATATATAGTTATAATCCTCTAATCCTAATTTGTATCCTTGCTGGAAAAGGACTTACTTGAATCCTTTGAATTTTTTTCTTTTCCCTTTTATGTAAGAAAAATAGTTTTGGTTTTCGAAAAAGAAAAGGATTTGAATTTATTCCGTTTCATATTTTGATTCGGAAAAGGATAATAACACAAACGCAATTAATGTCAGTAAAACTTTAACTTCTTTTTTTTAATATGCATATTTATTGTTGCTAAAACTTATTTTCGTGGTAGTGAAAGTGATTAAAATCAACAATAACTTTGAAAGATATTTCCGACAATATGTAATCATCAAAAAATTGATTTTTTATCAATAAAGTAACAACTAAACAAGAATATCCATGGTCTCATCATTATTTTGTCCCGGAGTTATAATTTCATCATTACTAATTCACGTACTATATTTTCCGTCGCAATTCATGTGGTATAATTTTTTCATATTTAATTCATGTGTAATAATTTCGATATAATAACAATATTTTAGGAATATTTCCATGACGGGTGGAATCAGAAATTTGGTAAAGGATGTGTATATATTCTTTTCAGTTATGTTAAGGGTATGCAAAATTAAATATATATGCAACTCGTAATAGCTAACATTTTACCTTTGTATAACCACATAAATTTTCAGTGAAGAATGTACACCAAATCACCCTCCACTTAAAGTGGCTCCGCCCATGATCTCCACACAAAAATACACCTTTTTTTTTAATTGAAAGAACCACCAAGGCCACTTTGTCAACAAAATTTCAAAACAATAACTAGAAAACTGATATTCAAATAAGTCTGAACTATATGTATATAGTCTCCAAAAGAACTTAAAAGAGATAGTAAACGAGCATTTGGGAGATTATTAACATGGCTAAGAGCGGTACGGATAGAAGCAGTAGCTTTACGAGATCCAAACCAGGCAACAACCTTCAACTTCTTCTGTCCAGTTTCCTCGAACAATATACATCACATGATTTTGTTATTTAATAAGCCAGCACAGTTTGAGAAAGAAATATATAGCACACGGTACTTATAACAAATAAACTATATATAACAACATATATGACTTATGAGTTATGATGTTTTACAGATTAACAACTTGTAACTATATCAAATTAATAAGTAGCTAACTATATATCACAACATTTACTAAAAGAAGTCATATTCATCAAGATTGATATGGTTTGCTTCGGTATCATCATTCTTTGATATTTCATTCTCTTCTGAATTCATATATTCATCTTCATTGCACCCCTCCAATGCAGCAAGAAACTCATCCCCGGCATCCAACTCTCCCAGCTCTATATTATCATCATCAATCTCTTCTAATTCTTCCAAAACCGAATCGATTAATTCATTAACTTCAACGTCATTCATAGTATTCTTATCTTTTTCCTTATCATCATCACAGGATTGTCTCTTCTTCTTAATCTTACAAATTACAAAATCCTTCTTTTTTATTTTCTTCTTAATGTTCGTGACATAACCATCATATAAGGAGTACTCCGTCATCAACCACTCGCCGAATAACTCCTTGATTGAGGCTTTGTTAGTAGCGGGAGTGTACTTCATATGGTGGACGTACCCCATAAGTCTACCTTTTTCATCAAACACTTTCTTCGCTTTGTCTTGTATCTTCCATGTGCCCTTCCCAACAATTCGCTTAAATCTTTTATGCTGCGGCTTCTCTTTCTTCAACGGCGTAATGAAGTAACCTGCGTTGCCGTCAAGAATCTCCCATGGCTCATTCTTCGTGTAAAGATCAACTAGCTGCATTAATTGATGTTGCTCAGGAAGTGGCTCGTCTATCGCAAACCCTAGTAAATACTTGATGACATCGCTCTCACTCGGGTAAAAACTATAGTCGGTTGGATATGTCATAGCTTGATGATGATGAACAGCCATTACAATTTTAGTGATATGAATATTGAACAAAGTATAATAGTGGATGGATGGAGCTAAAAGACTAGTAATGAATTTGTATAAGACAGTGTGATGGATACTATAATGGGTTTTTAGCGCAAATATATAGTTATAATCATGTGTATCCTTACTGGAAAGGACTTACTTGAATGCTATCCTTGCTGGAAAAGGACTAACTTGAATACTCGTTTTGGTAACTCAAAAGTAGCCTTACGTAGAGACTTTGTTTCCCTTTTATGTAACAAAAATAGTTTTTATTTTCGAAATATATAGTTATAATCCTCTAATCCTAATTGGTATCCTGGTTGGAAATGGAGTATTAAGCTTACCACTTTGGGGCTAAGGTCAGGCTTAACTGGATATTTCTACCTAATTATACTAATTACCTTTTTGGAAAGAAGTATGTCCGTCATTGGTAGAATGAGTCTCAATTGAGTACGGGTGAATGAGATTCGTAATTTATGACCTTCAATATCAAAATAAATTATGATTGTATTACGTACGTTTATTTTCTAGAACTAAAATTTTGGATTAACTAATTAAGAAAAAGTCTCTATCTATATACCAGCCCTAATAAATTGTTATATCAAGTAAAATGGTATCCCAATCACCGTATCATAAATCTATTCAGACATATTATGTATTTTCTTCATGGATCTGAATGTCGATCATATGTTCCCTTCCCTCAACAATTCTTGAAGAAGAGTAAAATAATTGTTACTTCGCATTAAATTTCAAATTCTATACTCTTTTTGGCTTTTTATTTTCTATCCGTTAGTAAAAGTTTTAACAAAGACACTTTAACTATGCGAGTGTCCTATTAGCCCACAAAACTTTTTAATAACTCTGTAAATAGACCAGTTTACTTTGTTTTTCTCATCAATCTCAGATTTTGCATATGTGTGTGTGATGCACACTTTCTTTTAATTAATTATTTTAATTTAATATTAATAAAATGCGGGTTTACCCCCACCCGAAATATTGAGTTGCAACTTCAAGAGTATGAACTTGATTCAAACTTTCATTGGCCTCAAGAATCATGAACCTGATGACTTTGAGAATTGTCCAAAAATTGAATCTGAATTTCTTCGCCTAAGACTTCCCCAATTTGCTTATTCTTAACCCTAATTTGCAAATTCGAATTGTTAGGAAGCTTACCAATTGGGATTCTTGTTGTGTTGTATTGAGTTCATTACGGTGCTCATTTTAGCATTGCTCGTTGCTTGAAATTAATGGCTTCTCTTTCCTTAACGGCGTAATGAAGTAACCTGCGTTGCCGTCAAGAATCTCCCATGGCTCATTCTTCGTGTAAAGATCGACTAGCTGCATTAATTGATGTTGCTCAGGAAGTGGCTCTTCTATCACAAACCCTAGTAGATACTGGATGACATCGCTC
The DNA here is from genome assembly GCA_018342035.1 of Solanum appendiculatum. Taxonomy (NCBI): domain Eukaryota; kingdom Viridiplantae; phylum Streptophyta; class Magnoliopsida; order Solanales; family Solanaceae; genus Solanum; species Solanum appendiculatum. Next base: position 7,686 of record JAGDQO010002007.1, on the reverse strand, counting down.
TCACTCGGATAAAAACTATAGTCCGTTGGATATGTCATAGGTTGATGATGATGAAGAGCCATTATATTAGTTTAGTGATGAATATTAAATAAAGTATAATAGTGGATGGATGGAGCTAAAAGCCTAGTAATGAATTTGTATAAGACAGTGTGATGGATACTATAATGGGTTTTTAGCGCAAATATATAGTTATAATCATGTGTATCCTTACTGGAAAAGGACTTACTTGAATGCTATCCTCGCTGGAAAAGGACTAACCATAATGCTCGTTTTGGTAACTCAAAAGTAGCCTTACGTAGAGATTTTGTTTCCCTTTTATGTAACAAAAATAGTTTTTGTTCTCGAAATATATAGTTATAATCCTCTAATCCTAATTTGTATCCTGGTTGGAAATGGAGTATTAAGGAGATAATATCTCAGATGGTCACTCAGCTTTGAATAGTTCACTCAGAAAGTCATTCAACATTCAGTTGTTCACTCAGAAAGTCACTCAACTTTGTTTTATAACTCAAAAGTCACTCGACTATTAATATTTTACTTAGAAAGTGACCCAACTATTAATATTTCACCTAAAAAGTCACTCAAACAATTTAAATAGTTTTTTCATTAAATTTTATTGAAATCTAATTTTTATTTTAAACTACTTTTTAAGAAATAATAAGATATCTATTTTAATTATCTTATTAACCCATTCCAATTATTTAATTATTATGAGATATTATCTCGATTATTAAGCTTACCACTTTGGTAACTAAAAAGTAGCAGTAGAGATTTTTAATCTTTTTCTTTCCCTTTTATATAAGAAAAAATAGGAGAAAATAGTTTTTTCTTTTCTAAAAAGAAAGGTTTTATTTATTTTTTCCATTTCATATTTTGATTCGAAAAAGGATAATCACACAGAGGTTTCCTAACAGCGTTCTATGGCATCTATAGTTTTTGCACTTTATTTTTATATGCGTTTTTGTACTTCATTTTTCTATGCATTTTTGCATGTGTTTTAGATAAAAATACCCATATAATGTGATATGTGTAGTTATGTTTCACCCTGAATTAGTTAATCTTTGTGTTGATTCTACAAGCACATTGGCAAATGATGTTGTAAATGTTCAGTTTAATGTGTAGCTTTCATATGAAAAACTGGGCGGATTAAAATGTTAATAGGTCAAGGCTTGTCCCATCCTATTTACCCCTAATCATTATATATATTTCTACTTAACAATATTAATTATTCTTTTGAAAAGTAGTATGTTCCCGTTGGTGAAATGAGTCTCACTTGAGTACGGGTGAGTGTGACTCATTCAATAGCAAAGTATATTATTACTTTACTACGTTAAGTTTATCTTCTACGACTGGAATTTTGGATAAACAAATTAAGAAAAAGTCTATATATATATAGAGTAAAAGTGGAACATTCAAAGTGTAAAGTTGATTACGAAAATGGCCTTTGCACAAAAAATACTACATCTGTTCAACAATACTTGTCCACTATTGACTTGGCACACCCTTTAAGAAACAATAAATAGAAGGCAAAAGCTAGTAAATAGGATCAAGTTTGGAGTAGCTGAAGAAAGCTCCTTAGGGGATGGGTTAGGGCAGGGCTATGGCACTTGGTCAAGCAGCTGGAATTGGCAAGTTACTTCTATCAGTTATTAAGAAGAAATTCAAAAGCAGCAGTACTAGTACTCGTGCATCGTCCTCAGGCTTGACTTCAAATTTGGCCTTCACCCCAGTTCAAGGGATCGAGCTATCAAATCCTGATCAGGCCAAGCATGCAACCCGAAGTCGTAGCACCTATTTCTCTGAAACTGCAACATTTTCCAAGATTAAGACATCATAAAGCAAACCACCCATTTCCAGCACTAACTTTTTGATTTTGTGATGTAAATTGTCTTGACTTATTGAGCATTTCCGAAACAAGTTAGCAGAATGCACTAGATTCTATATATGTATGCCACTACTGATAATTAACTCCAAGAATAAATTTTTTGCAACTTTTTAATTCTACCTGCCAATTCTTTAAGAGATGTAGCAGCAACATATACGTATAGTACTATATATGTATGAATTGGATAAACTTTTTACAAGATAACAGTCGCAAAATGTTACTCAAGCTATCCATTATCTCAAAAACAACCCTTAAGACGCGCTACTTGGTTCAACGGGCATCACAACAGGACTCTTGAAATAGCTTGGACACTTCGCCTGGGCTGTATAAGCATCATTAGTGATTTGATCTTGTAAAAGTTTTTCGAGTATCATGTTAATTCCCCAAGAACTAATAACTAATAAGCAAATACTTGGATTTCTTCTAAAATGAGTAATTAAGATCTAGGGCGGCTCAAAGGTAAGGCTAGTAAATTGTTTGTTTTAGATTTGAGGCCCCCAAAAATTTAACGGAAAAGGGTCATATTTACCCCTGTACTCTTAGAAAAGGGTTATATTTACCCTTCGTCATATTTTTTTGATATATTTATCTCCACCATCCAACTCCAGGTACATATTTGCCCTTGGACTGTTAAGTGTCATGTCTCTCACTTTTATCATCCTACATGGCGCCTACGTAGCACACCTATATGGATATATATTTAGTCCACCAAATATTTCCTCCTAATTTAATTATTAAATCCATCCATTACCTAAAAACCAACTCCTAATATTATTTCATTGTCACTTTTTCTGGAAAATGTGATAGGAGTTGGATTTTATGTAAAGAGCGGATTTTATAATTAAATTAGGAGGAAATTTTTGGAGGAATAAATATATATATTCATGTACGTGTGCCATGTACGCGCTATATGTAGGATGATAAAAGTGGGAGACATGACACTTAACGGTCCAAAGGCATTTCAGGTGCTTAAAGTTGGATGGTAGGGGCAAATATATCAAAAAGGTATGACGAAAGACAAATATAACCATTTTATGAGAGTATAGGGGTAAATATGATCCTTTTCCGAAAAATTAATGGTGAGTCACATAATTTTAATTTCACTTAATATTATATTGAAGATGGTAAGAAAAGAAGAAGAAGAAATTAATATTAAAAAAAAACACTTTTTTTTATCAAAAATACTTTAGAACTTTGAATTAAATAATTTAAACTTCATATTAATAAATAAAAGTTTTACAACAACATCTAAGGTAATACATTCTAGACAAATTACTAACCTCTTATTAACTAGATTTAATTCTTACTTTTATAAATAACTATAATGATAATTTTACTATGGGAAACTAAATGATTGATATCTTTTAAAAGCATTAAACTAAAAACAAGAAAATGTAACGATAAACCCCATTGTTTACCTGCCCCACCCCACCTCCATTGTTGTTATAAATGGGGCTGAGGCCGGCCGCTTAACGGGATATTTCTACTTAATTATACTATTTATCTTTCTAGAAAGAAGTATATCCCTCATTGCGAAAATGAGTCTCACTTGAGGTAGCTCACCTCCGTTGTTGTTATAAATGCTAATTACCTTTCTAGAAAGAAGTATATCCCTCATTGGTAAAATGAGTCTCACTTGAGGTAGCTCACCTCCATTGTTATTATAAATGGGGCAAAGGTCGGGCTAAACTGGATATTTCTACTTAATTATACTAATTACCTTTTTGGAAAGAAGTATGTCCGTCATTGGTAAAATGAGTATCAATTGAGTACGGGTGAGTGAGATTCGTAATTTATGACCTTCAATATCAAAATAAATTATGATTGTGTTACGTACGTTTATTTTCTAGAACTAAAATTTTGGATTAACTAATTAAGAAAAAGTCTCTCTATATATATCGGCCCTAATAAATTGTTATATCAGGTAAGATGGTATCCCAATCACCGTATCATAAATCTATTCAGACATATTATGTATTTTCTTCATGGATCTGAATGTCGATCATATGTTCCCTTCCCTCAACAATTCTTGAAGAAGAGTAAAATAATTGTTACTGATCGCATTAAATATCAAATTCTATACTGTTTTTGGCTTTTTATTTTCTATTCATTAGTAAAAGTTTTAACAAAGACACTTTAACTATGCGAGTGTCCTATTAGCCCACAAAACTTTTTAATAACTTTGTAAATAGACCAGTTTACTTTGTTTTTCTCATCAATCTCAGATTTTGCATATGTGTGTGTGTTGCACACTTTCTTTTAATTAATTATTTTAATTTAATATTAATAAAATGCGGGTTTACCCCGACCCGAAATATTGAGTTGCAACTTCAAGAGTATGAACTTGATTCAAACTTTCATTGGCCTCAAGAATCATGAACCTGATGACTTTGAGAATTGTCCAAAAATTGAATATGAATTTCTTCGCCTAAGACTTCCCCAATTTGCTTATTCTTAACCCTAATTTGCAAATTTGAATTGTTAGGAAGCTTACCGATTAGGATTCTTGTTGTGTTGTGTTGAGTTCATTATGGTGCTCATTTTAGCATTGCTCGTTGCTTGAAAATTTCTTCGGAGCTTCATACCCAGAATTCTCTCCGATTATGATTCCTTCGTCCATTTTGAATGGGTTTTTACTATTAGGTATGTTAGGACGTGGGGAACTTATTTTATTTGACAATTTTTTAAAACAAAATTAAAGAATTTAGTAAGAGATACATTTGCATCATCCTTAAGAGCTTAAGGCTACTCATCTATCAACAAAATGTGTGAATGAGCGGAAAATAACTCATCTCCCTATAGTAGAAGAAAACTTCATAACCAACTTTTAGTGAACTCATTGAAATTGTTGTTTGCTGATGCCCCTCACCTGGAGAAATACACAGGGGAGTGTTAAGCCACAGAAAGAACAAAAAGAGATAGAATTGGGGAAGATGTATTTAAAGAAGAAGTAACTAAATAATAAATAAAGAACTGACACTTGGCGTATTTTAATTCGTTTTTGGAAGTAAAATTTTCTAAAATACAGGGCTAATTTATCATAGTTTTGGCTAAATACATTGGGTTTAAAGTTTGATTGACAACATCTATCCTAAAAATATTCATCGTCTGATATTATTATTTAATAAGCCAGCACAGTTTGAGAAAGAAATATATAGCACACGGTACTTGATAACTAATAAACTATATATAACAACATATATGACTTATGAGTTATGATGTTTTACAGATTAACAACTTGTAATTATATCAAATTAATAAGTAGCTAACTATATATCACAACATTTACTAAAAGAAGTCATATTCATCAAGATTGATATGGTTTGCTTCGGTATCATCATTCTTTGATATTTCATTCTCTTCTGAATTCATATATTCATCTTCATTGCACCCCTCCAATGCAGCAAGAAACTCATCCCCGGCATCCAACTCTCCCAGCTCTATATTATCATCATCAATCTCTTCTAATTCTTCCAAAACCGAATCGATTAATTCATTAACTTCAACGTCATTCATAGTATTCTTATCTTTTTCCTTATCATCATCACAGGATTGTCTCTTCTTCTTAATCTTACAAATTACAAAATCCTTCTTTTTTATTTTCTTCTTAATGTTCGTGACATAACCATCATATAAGGAGTACTCCGTCATCAACCACTCGCCGAATAACTCCTTGATTGAGGCTTTGTTAGTAGCGGGAGTGTACTTCATATGGTGGACGTACCCCATAAGTCTACCTTTTTCATCAAACACTTTCTTCGCTTTGTCTTGTTTCTTCCATGTGCCCTTCCCAACAATTCGCTTAAATCTTTTATGCTGCGGCTTCTCTTTCTTCAACGGCGTAATGAAGTAACCTGCGTTGCCGTCAAGAATCTCCCATGGCTCATTCTTCGTGTAAAGATCAACTAGCTGCATTAATTGATGTTGCTCAGGAAGTGGCTCGTCTATCGCAAACCCTAGTAAATACTTGATGACATCGCTCTCACTCGGGTAAAAACTATAGTCGGTTGGATATGTCATAGCTTGATGATGATGAACAGCCATTACAATTTTAGTGATATGAATATTGAACAAAGTATAATAGTGGATGGATGGAGCTAAAAGACTAGTAATGAATTTGTATAAGACAGTGTGATGGATACTATAATGGGTTTTTAGCGCAAATATATAGTTATAATCATGTGTATCCTTACTGGAAAGGACTTACTTGAATGCTATCCTTGCTGGAAAAGGACTAACTTGAATACTCGTTTTGGTAACTCAAAAGTAGCCTTACGTAGAGACTTTGTTTCCCTTTTATGTAACAAAAATAGTTTTTGTTTTCGAAATATATAGTTATAATCCTCTAATCCTAATTGGTATCCTGGTTGGAAATGGAGTATTAAGCTTACCACTTTGGGGCTAAGGTCAGGCTTAACTGGATATTTCTACCTAATTATACTAATTACCTTTTTGGAAAGAAGTATGTCTGTCATTGGTAGAATGAGTCTCAATTGAGTACGGGTGAATGAGATTCGTAATTTATGACCTTCAATATCAAAATAAATTATGATTGTGTTACGTACGTTTATTTTCTAGAACTAAAATTTTGGATTAACTAATTAAGAAAAAGTCTCTATCTATATACCAGCCCTAATAAATTGTTATATCAAGTAAAATGGTATCCCAATCACCGTATCATAAATCTATTCAGACATATTATGTATTTTCTTCATGGATCTGAATGTCGATCATATGTTCCCTTCCCTCAACAATTCTTGAAGAAGAGTAAAATAATTGTTACTTCGCATTAAATTTCAAATTCTATACTCTTTTTGGCTTTTTATTTTCTATCCGTTAGTAAAAGTTTTAACAAAGACACTTTAACTATGCGAGTGTCCTATTAGCCCACAAAACTTTTTAATAACTCTGTAAATAGACCAGTTTACTTTGTTTTTCTCATCAATCTCAGATTTTGCATATGTGTGTGTGATGCACACTTTCTTTTAATTAATTATTTTAATTTAATATTAATAAAACGCGGGTTACCCCGACCCGAAATATTGATTTGCAACTTCAAGAGTATGAACTTGATTCAAACTTTCATTGGCCTCAAGAATCATGAACCTGATGACTTTGAGAATTGTCCAAAAATTGAATATGAATTTCTTCGCCTAAGACTTCCCCAATCTGCTTATTCTTAACCCTAATTTGCAAATTCGAATTGTTAGGAAGCTTACCAATTGGGATTCTTGTTGTGTTGTGTTGAGTTCATTATGGTGCTCATTTTAGCATTGCTCGTTGCTTGAAAATTTCGTCGGAGCTTCATTGCAGGAATTCTCTCCGATTATGATTCCTTCGTCCATTTTGAATGGGTTTTACTATTAGGTATGTTAGGACGTGGGGAACTTATTTTATTTGACAATTTTTTGATACAAAATTAAAGAATTTAGTAAGAGATACATTTGCATCACTCTTAAGAGCTTATGGCTACTCATCTATCAACAAAATGTGTGAATGAGCGGAAAATAACTCATCTCCCTATAGTGGAAGAAAACTTCATAACCAACTTTTAGTGAACTCATTGAAATTGTTGTTTGCTGATGCCCCTCACCTGGAGAAATACACAAGGGAGTGTTAAGCCACAGAAAGAGATAGAATTGGGGAAGATGTATTTAAAGAAGAAGTAACTAAATAATAAAGAAAGAACTGACACTTGGCGTTTTTTAATTCATTTTTGGAAGTAAAATTTTCCGTTCACGCTCGCGCGTCATCTGCGTGAAAACAAACGTAGGGAGAAAATGGATCAAAATAGTCTATTA
>JAGDQO010002006.1:0-50022 GCA_018342035.1 Solanum appendiculatum | reverse complement strand
CTTTTGATTAGTTGAGGTTAGGCTCCACCCTTAGTCCCATTACTGTTAAGTTCCGGGATAGGGTTTGACTTGCATAATAGCGGGTTGGTAGGCGCCATCATGACTCGAGGAATTGGGTCATTACTAGTTGGTATCAGAGCCCAGGTTCGTTGGTCTCACTTGTACAGAGCTAGCATCTAGAAGAGTCCTGCGGATCGGAGACGTCCGTGACTTATCTTCGGGAGGCTATAGGATGTCCTTAGGAGGTTTTCCTATTTTTTTTTTATCATTTTCGTGCATTGTTGTTCGATTAGTTTCATGAAATCTTACTTGTTTTACACTGTCACAGGATGGCTCACACGTGCGGTAGAGCGGCCGGGGGTGATGCCGAGCCCGCGGATAGAGCCCCAGCTAGGGGTAGAGGCCGACCCCGAGGTTAAGGTAGGGCTGCGTCGCTAGCCCGAGATAGAGCGAGGACTCCAGAGCCAGAGGCGGAGCCTCAGTTTGACCAGATTCCTCCTCAACCGGTGGGGCCGAGACCAGCCCAGCCACCGCCCGCACTTGCTGCTGCGCCTGACCTTTAGGCCATGCTCGTGCAAATACTAGCAGCGATAGGGGGTATTCAGCAGCAGCAGCCGGCCATAGTACCAGTTCCAGAGCCAGTGCCAGCATCGCAGGGTCAGCCTGCCCCTACGGCTCCAGAGATCCAGCAGCAGGGTTAGCTTGCAGTAGTGGCCCTAGAGGTTCAGCAGTCACCAGCACCGACCGCCGTTGAGCCGAATGCTTTAGACGGGGTTATGCCACTACAGGAGCAGAAAATGCTCGGGGTGTTTCTGAGATTGTCACCGCCGAGGTTTTCTGGGGATGTTGGTGAGAACACCCATGAGTTCATTATATCCTGCCGAAAGCGATTGCAGGCTTTGGGATTAGTGGAGTCGAGAGGAGCTGACTTCACTGCTTATCAATTGGATGGACCGGCTAGGCAGTGGTAGCATTCGTTTATGGAGATCAGGTCAGCTGGGTCCCCACCAGTAACGTGGGTAGAGTTTTCCGAGGCTTTCTATGCTAGATTTATCCCATGCAGCGTTAGAGATCAGCTTCGTGATGAGTTCTCGAGGTTGGAGCAGGGCTCTATGATGGTATCTGAGTACGAGGCTAGATTTCATGAGTTATCCCGTCATGCCACTATGATCTTGGCCATGGAGGAGGAGAGAGTCCTATGCTTTGTTAGAGGCTTGAGGTTGCAGCTGCGTATTGAGTCGCAGTCTATGGTTTCAGCAGGCTTCTCTTTTCTAGATGTTGTGGACCACGCCCGCACGATTGAGCAGCTCCGTCGTGAGGCCCAAGGGGGCAGCGACAAGAGGGCCACGCAGGATGGTAGCTTAAGTGGGTCCCATTCTAGGCCCAGAGATACTCGGGATCGGGTCCATCAAAGGTTCTAGCTGGGTCAGTCTAGTCGCCCATTTCAGGCCTTGTTGCAGACTACGGAGGGTGACTAGCACCGTGAGGGTGGTTATAGTGCCGGTCCGAGTCAGGGCCGAGGCGGTATTCAGACGGGTTCCTCAGGTCGAGGTGGCCGACCTCTAGTTGTGAGCAGGTTGTCTCAGGGTTGCTTTACTTGTGGGGGGCTTGATCATTAGTCTAGGGAGTGCCCTATCTCCAGACCAGCCTTACCAACTCCTCAGGCAGCAAGACCGGTATCAACAGCAGCACCTCCAGCTAGGGGAGGAGGGCAGTATTAGGGTGCACGGGGAGGTCCCCGGGGAGGCAGGACAGGTAGCAGGGTGGATGCACGGAGTAGAGACGCCTAGGGCCATTTCTATGCAGCTCCAGCCAGAGTAGAGGCCGAGGCGTCAGATGATGTGATTATAGGTACGATTCTCTTATGCCATCAATCCGCTTCAGATTTTATTTGATCCTGGTTCTACCTATTCGTATGTGTCTGCTTATTGTGCTCCTCGATTGGGGGTGAGTCCAAAGCCCTTAGTTGTACCATTGCGTGTTTCGACCCTGTAGGTAATTTTTTAGTAGTGGATCAGGTTTGTAGATCCTGTGTGGTGACTATTCAGGGGCAGGACACTCGGGCTGATCTTATTGTGCTTGGTATGTTGAATTTCAATTTGATTTTGGGCATGGATTGGCTATCCCCGCATTTCGCCGGTGGTGTGGCAGGGTTCTTATAGCCGCATACCAGTTGGGGTGATTTCTTGTATCCAGACCCAGAGGCTAGTGGATAGCGGATGTTTGGCTTGTTTGGCTTATGTTAGAGATGTTAGTAGGGAGGGCCCTACAGTGGATTCAGTGCCTATAGTCTGAGAGTTTGCTGATGTCTTTTCTGCCGACCTTCCTGGCCTACCCCTAGAGCGAGATATTGATTTTGTCATTGACTTGGAACTGGGTACTCATCCTATTTCCATTCCACCGTATCTTATGGCCCCTGCAGAGCTCAAGGAGCTCAGTGTTCAGCTTCAGGATCTCTTGGGTAAGGGATTTATTCGACCTAGTGTATCGCCTTGGGGTGACCCAGTCCTGTTTGTGAAGAAGAAGGACGGTACTATGTGGATGTGTAATGATTACAGGCAGCTGAATAAGGTGACGGTGAGGAACCGTTACCCCATTCCTCGTATTGATGATCTGTTCAACCAGCTTCAGGGTGCCACATTGTTTTCTAAGATTGACTTGAGATCCGGCTACCACCAGTTGAGGGTTAGAGCGGCAGACATCCCTAAGATAACATTTAGGACTCGTTACGTCCATTATAAGTTCCTTGTGATGTCTTTTGGGTTGACTAATGCCCCTGCCACTTTCGTGGACTTGATGACTCGTGTATTCAGGCCGTATTTGGACTCCTTTGTCATAGTCTTCATTGATGATATAGTGGTGTACTCATGGAGCCATAGTGAGCATGAGTAGCATTTGAGGATAGTGCTGCAGACTTTGAGAGATCATCAGGTTTATGCTCAGTTCTCAAAGTGAGAGTTTTGGCTTTAGTCCGTAGTATTCTTGGGGCACGTGGTGTCCAAGGATGGCATTATGGTGGATCCGGTGAAGATTCAGGTTATTTGTGATTGGGCTAGGCCCACCTCTGTGACTGAGATTCGGAGCTTCGTCGGATTGGCAAGATACTACAGGCGTTTTGTTGAGGGTTTCTCTTCTATAGTGGTGCCTTTGACTCAGTTGACTCGCCATGATGTTCCCTTTGTGTGGTCGGAGGAGTGTGAGAAGAGCTTTCTGAGGCTTAAGGAGTTGCTTACCACCGCTCCTACATTGACTCTTCCAGTTGAGAGCGAGCGCTTCATGATTTATTGTGACGCATTCGGCATTGGTTTGGGTTGTGTTTTGATGTAGTAGGGCCAGGTTATTACTTATGTGTCGAGGTAGCTTAAGCTACATGAGCGCAACTACCCCACTCATGACTTAGAGTTGGCGGTGATGGTTTTCTCACTTAAGATCTAGAGGCATTACCTTTATGGAGTTCATTGCAAGATCTACACTGATCATAGGAGCTTTTAGTACATTATGACCCAGAGGGATCTTAATTCGAGGCAGCGGCGTTGGATTGAGCTCCTGAAGAACTATGACCTCTCTATTCTCTACCATCCGGGCAAGGCGAATGTGGTAGCGGTTGCCTTGAGCCAGAAGGCAGCGAGTATGGGTAGTTTAGCCTTCCTTTCTGTTTTGGAGTGACCCTTGGCTTTGGACATTCAGTCCCTAGCCAACCAGATGATTGTAATTCATATGTCTCGATTTATATGCCATAGGTGAAATTTTGAGAGTTTAAATTAAAGTTATAATATATTTTAAAAATATTTTAAATTATTAATTATTGTGATTTATAGTGCATTTTACGTAATTTTAAAATATTATATGTTATTCATATGTCCCGATTTATATGTCATAGGTGAAATTTTGAGAGTTTACGAAATTTTCAATCAATATTTTAAGTTGTGAATTATTGTAATTTATAATATTATATATATTATATTAATTGAAATCAAATAAGTTAGGACCTTTTCTCAGCCCACGTGGCCATTAATGAAAAGGAAAAATAATATGCAAGTGCAGTTTAAAGGACACCACGAAAAATTCAATTGACCCATAAATTTAGCAAATTCCCGAAAATGGCCTCTTGACCCTAAGCTGCTTTCATTCCCTCTTAAAAGCATAAAGGTCCTTAACTGAGTTTAGAAGGATCATCAATTTTGAGCAATATTTAAGTCATCATTGTTGTTAATTTATATAAAATAAAACCTCCCTTCCATATTATTAGAGAACTTCCTCAGGTATAACATTTTTTTTCTCTTAACTTAGATACATAGTTGATTATCTTGATCCTCCTTAACTGAGTTTAGGAGGGTCATCAATTTTGAACAATATTTAAGACATCGTTGTTGTTAATTTATATATATAAAAAAGACCTTTCTTCCATATTAGAGAACTCCCTGAGGTATATTTTTTTCTTTTAACCTAGATACATAGTTGTTTATCTTGATCGTTTGACTAACAATATGTAGTTTTTTCATTCTAATTTATGTGACGGTATTTAAATATTGAGAGTCAAATAAATTTTTTAGTCACATATTTAATATATTTTTTAAAGTATTTTGAATTGTTAATCATTGTCGTTTATCTTGATCATCTAACCAATAAAGCAATTATATATAGTATTTTCATCTCAATTTATGTGATGATGTTCAAATTTGAGAGCCAAACAGTTTATTTTTTTACCGTAATTTATATTTCTCTTTTAAATATTTTAAATTATTAATCATTGTAATTAATGGTACTTTTTACTTAGGGCCCGTTTAGTCATGTAATATAAAATCATGATATGAAATCATGAGATGGAGTTGAAGTTTTGTTTGGACGTTGAATTTGAACTTTTTATATTGTATGCTTTCTCATAAACATAAAAAATCCCATAAGTTGTAAAACTATTAAAATTGTTTCAATTCTTTATGCAATCTTACCAAATAAGCAAAAATTCATAAAATCTGACTCATGATTCGGAATTAGCGGCGGTAGTGTTTGCCTTAAAGATTTGGAGACATTACTTATATGGTGTTCATGTAGATGTGTTTATCGACCACAAGAGCTTGAAATATGTGTTCACTCAAAAAGATTTGAATCTTCGTCAAAGAAGATGACTTGAGTTATTGAAATATTACGATATGAGTGTCCTCTATCATCCCGATAAAGCAGATAAGATGGTGAATGCTCTTAGTCGACTATCGATGGGAAGTGTTGCTCATGTTGAGGATGATAAGAAAAAGTTAGTTTGTGATGTCTATATAGTGGCCCGATTGGGTGTTCACTTGGTATATTTTAATGAAGGTGGCGTTACTATTCATAATGGATTGGAATCGTCTTTTATATCGGATGTGAAGGCTAAGCAAGATCTCGATCCGATAATAGTTGATTTGAAGAAGGTGGTTTTCGAAAAGGCCATTGAGGCTTTCTCCCAAGGGGGAGTTGATGTCCTTCAATATCAAGGTCGGTTATGTGTTCCGAATGTTGATGAGTTGAGAAATCAAATTCTGATAGAAGCTCATAATTCTAAGTATTCTATTCACCCAGGAGCCACCAAGATCTACCGTGACTTGCGGAAAGTCTATTGGTGGAATCAAATGAAGAAGGATATTGCGGAATTTGTGGCTAAATGTATGAATTGTCAACAAATGAAAGTTGAGCATTAGAAACTGGGTGATTTGGCTCAAAACATTAGTATTCCTACATGGAAGTGGGAAGATTTGAATATGGACTTAATTACGGATTTACCTCGCACTCGTCAACAGTTTGATTCAATTTGGATTATTGTGGACCGAATGGTGAAATCGACTTACTTTCTTCCTGTTAAGACTTCATTCTTATTGGAAGATTACGCCAAGCTTTATATTTGGTAAATGGGAAGGTTGTATGGAGTGCCCTTGTCCATTATCTTCAATCGTGGTTCTCAGTTTATATCTCAGTTTTGGAAGTTGTTTCAAAAAGGTCTTGGTACTCAAATGAAACTTAGCACGGCTTTCCACCCTCATAGCGATGGACATGCCGAGCGTACCATTCAAACCTTAGAAGATATGTTAAGAGCTTGTGTAATTGACTTCAAGGGAAATTGGGATGATCATTTGCCATTGATTGAAATTGGGATGATCATTTGCCATTCAAACTTGCATTCATGTTGGGTTATTTGTTTCTCTCCTACTCTATTCATGATAGCTTGAATCTCATTCGAGGATGAATGTTTCCAAGGGGGAGATATTGTAACACCTCAGAAATTTAAAAGTTGAAAAGGAAAGAAAAGTGTAGAAATTCCTTTGAGGTAGTGGTCTACGAGACTGACCTACGGACTGTAGGAAGTCCTACAAGTCCTAGGGAGGGAGTCGTAGGACCCAGAGTTGAGTTTGGAAAATTAAGTTTCTAAAGTTTGACCCACGACTTGGAAGGACGAATCGTAGGAGTTTTGACGAGCCGTAGATGGCACTTGTAGGAGGGATTCCGAGATTTGATTTAGGACCTCAGATCTACGGAAGGTTTTGGCGGTTCATAGTTGGTTCTACGGGTTGTAGGGTTGTTTCACAGAAAGGTCCTAGACTTAGAGAAATTTTGGACTTGAGCTGGAGTTCTACGGACGCGGTCTATGGACAGTAGACTGAAAGACGGACTGCAGGAAGGTCTCGTGGGAAATGATTGAAATTTTGGGTTCCTGAAGTTGATTCCATGGTGGACTAGTACGGGCCATAGGTCCAAACCGTAGGAACCATCCGACATTTATTTTTAAGGGTCTTTTCCTATGCATTAAATGCATATACTACATCGTTTTACCCCTATTTCTAAGTCCTATAACTATCCTTCTACCCCAAAAACTTATCCAACTCTCTCATTCACTCAAAACCCCCAAATCCTCTCCAAGGTTTTCTTCAAAAATTCTCTCTCAACATCAAGGAAGGAGAACCTAGGGTTTCCAAATCAAGACTCCTTTTTCACCATTGCTTTTGGGCGTTGAATAGCAAGGTATGTAGGGTTTCATCAATGAGTTCCATTCACCCATTGAGCCCCAAAGATTTTCAATTCTCCAAGTTTAAATTCATCAATTTAATTAGGTTTCATTCAATTCTTCATGGGTTCAAATTTTGTTGATTCAATAGTTCAATTTTGATTCATTATGGTTGTTTTGACTCAATTACATGTTTTTCCATTGATTTCACACTAACCCATGCAATTTTCATGATTTTTACTATGAACTCTTAAAGGTATGAATTTATGAAGAAGCTATGAATTTATGAATGATGTTTTCATGAAAGTTATGCATGCTTTATGATAGAAAAGGTTTTATGATCTAGGTTGCTTTAAGATAAGCATCTATGAAATTGTGAAAGGTTTTCTCACACATACTTGATTCGAGATTTAATGAGCTACTCTATGACATTTTAAGCTTGGATTAGTAACTTAATTGTGCTCTTCTATGTATGATATGATCAAATTGACTATTCTGTTGGAATTTAACTTATCACCGAGAGAGCTTTGAGGTGAAGGCTCAAATAGGGTAGTCTCTAGTAGCAACCTCTAGTTCCAAACTACTTGCCCCCGTAGGATTATCTTAAATGACCTAGCTAGTGGATCCACAAATATATAACATATTATATGATAGGGAGTTCTACCTTGACAAGTAGAATCTCCCTTCTCGATGTGGGAGTTACATCAGATTCCATGTTTTTGCTCGCATTGTCTAATATCGATTAAAACTAATATCTCACAAATGAACTAAGTTGATTTTAAAGGTTTTATGAAGTTTTCATTATGATTTTCAAAATGCATTGACCATGTTCATGATTTACGATTCTTCTTTAAATGATGTCACTATGTTTAGCTTGGTCATGCATATCATGTTTTCAATTATGTCCCCTTTATGATCATGTTTCATGTTTTTATGCATATCCCTCATACTTAGTACATTCCATGTACTAAGGCATACTTGTGCCGACATTGTTTAATAATGTAGGGTGTGGCACTTCCTCTCCTTCCACTCATGGCTAGTTGATCATTCTAAGGATTTGAAGAGTTGGTGATTTCTCATATTCCGAGGACCATGGTACCTTTACATGCTTTCTTAAGTTTTAGTTT
Organism: Solanum appendiculatum; assembly: GCA_018342035.1. Classification (NCBI taxonomy): domain Eukaryota; kingdom Viridiplantae; phylum Streptophyta; class Magnoliopsida; order Solanales; family Solanaceae; genus Solanum; species Solanum appendiculatum. The sequence goes on along the minus strand of JAGDQO010002006.1, from coordinate 41,922 downwards.
TTAGACGTTGTATGTGGTATACGAGTTACGCCCCAGATAACGCTCAATTACACCTCTTATAATTCAAGGTGTAGGCAGTCCCTAGCAAGTATACACCCAACGATGAGTTGGGGTCGATCCCACGAGGAGTGTTCTCGTAAAGAATTCAACTACGAAGGACTATAGTGATCTAATCTTTTGTAGGTAAAAGTAAGTGGAACGAAGCATAATGTAAATCTTCAAATTTTAATTATCAATAATGAGAGAATTTAGTAACCAATCATAATAAGAAGATTAACATGGGGTTTTAGCAATTAGAGATAGGACCTTAGGAGTGTGTGAGTGATCAATCACCAAATTTCGCTGATGGGTAATTACCAACTGCTGTAAGTTGTTGAATCTTAATGGGTAGGATAGATTAAGGGTATAGCCATTATGCATCAAGTGAGTTCTTACGAACCTCAACAAGCATAGCATTACAAAGCAATCTAATTCCTTAATTCAATCAACTATTCGGCAAAGAAGGTTGAACCGATTCCTATAAAGACAATCACTTATACGAATGGAATTTCTCGATTGATATGGATGGAGTGTGAAGTGAAGAGGATGAACATCATTGAAAATCTCCAATACGCAATAATTGGAAAATTTATGGTTTGTCGGAACTGGAGGAACTTAGGATGATTATCCCGAAACAATGCAACATTAAACGAGAATGTAAGATAGGGCTATTACGCAATAGACTTGTCCTCATCAGACTTGATCAGCAGGAAGACTTTGTTAATGTAATGTCCAAAAACATATATTACATATTGGCTAAGGACGAGTATTCATATTCCATGAGGCCTCTTATTTATAATGAAAAATTTCAGGCTGCAGAAGAAACTACACAGGCTTTGGCCTTGACATCCTTTCCAGATCTCAAACCCACCTATTTTGTAAAGGAATCCCTATTCTCGCTGGCAACAGTAGTGGGAAAGCCATTACATTTAGATATGGCCACAATAAACAAAACGAGACCAAGTTGTGCCCTAGTCAAAGTCCAGGTAGATCTTATGTCGGATTTCCCAAAGTTTGTTGAAATGGAGATTATGAATGAATATACTAAGGTTTCAAGGATAGAGCAAGTGAAGATTCAGTATGACCTGCTGCCTAAATATTGTAAACATTGTAAGGTTCAAGGACATGATGAGGAGGAATGTAGACACTTACATCCAGAGCTGAGGACTGATAATGGAGAGGAAAAGGGGCAGGCAACTGGTAATGAAGTATCCCACGAAGAACAAGAGGAAATAAGAAGAGATGAGAAAAGAGAGACTTATCAAGGGAGGAGAAGAATAATCAGAAGATATTGGAACCCTACAAATAAAATGTTTACAATGAATATAGGTGTTGGAATAAATGATAAGGCTAGTACTCCTAGTAAAACTGACGATGGGAATGCCTTTGCGGCCTTAGCAACTATTGATGAGGATCCCCAGATCAAATCAAAGGAGGGAGGTAATCAACAGATGAATAAACAACAAACTGAGGAAGAAAATCTAGTTCATGAGACAAGCAAAACAGTTGATCAACAACAAAGTAATGAACCCACTAAGGATTGGATCAAGAGGGATTTTACTAAACAACTGGAAAGGAATGATGAACACCGTACAAATAATATTACAGCAGCACAGATGCAACACGGGGCTAGTAACAAAGATGGGGACAGTGGTAATAATAAGAACAAACAATATGAGAATACATCAATAACTGCAGAAAACACAGTAAAAGATGATGTTGTTGTCAACAAGCGAGGACACACATCTGCAACACAAGAAAAAAATAATCAAACTAATGAAAATGGAAAGATAATAGAAGAGGTGCATACAGATGATGAGAACACATGGAGGAAAACACATGGAAATGAATTAGTGGCATATCATCAACATGAATCAGATTGGGGATATGTTACCTATCTTGAGCCCCTCCAAACAGTGGCCCTAGTTGAGGGGAGATTCCCTCTTGCCAATACTCTTCAAATAGGTGTGGATGAATTCAATGAGATGGAAACCAAATTGCAAGCAACAAGTGGTCCAGATGAGATGCATGCTATCAGAATGGGCAATAGAAGATCTGCACCTAATGAAGCTTTACATGCAATAGTTTCACATCAAGTCTTCCAAGAGATTGGGCAGACATCAAGTCAGGAGAGCATATCCAGGGAAGATAGTCATGAGGTAAGTATTGAAGATGGTGAAGAAGAAGAAAGTGAGCAACTGCAGAACAATATTTATAAGGAAGCTGGATTATCTCCTCAGATGATGACCAGAGAGAACAGAAGAAAAAGCAAAAAGACTACTGAATCAAAGCCAACAAGGACACAGGCCAAGAGGGAGGGAAAGAGTGTTTCTCAATGAATCAGAAAGCTTTATTTTGGAATATAAGGTCTGTGAGAACTCAAAATGCATTTCATAGAGTTCAGATGCTACATAGACACCATAAATTCTTCCTAATTGCCTTGATGGAACCTTTTCAAGACATTAGGCAGATTCAAAAATACAAAAGAAGGCTGGGCATGCAATATGTCAATCACAACTCCAATGGTCAAATTTGGGTATTTATTCAGGAAGGGATTCAAGTGGGAGTAGTCTCAGATACAGAACAAAAATTAACACTACACCTATCATTTCATAATGGGAATCAATTCTTGGTCACTTTGGTCTATGCTAAATGCACAGCAGCTAAGAGACTGAGGTTGTGGGATGATATTTATGCTATAGGATATAATCACTCACTACCTTGGATGGTTGGAGGAGACTTCAATGTTTTTATGGGGGAAGAAGAGAAAATTGGTGGCCTTCCTGTATATCCACATGAATATGAAGACTTTACTTTCTGTATCAACTCCTGTGAATTAAATGATCTACAGTTCTCTGGTAGCCATTTTACCTGGTGGAATGTTAGAGCAAATAATGAGTGTATTTTCAAAAAACATGACAGGGTGGTTGCAAATCAGGCTCTGCAGGATATGCTTGGTAATATGGAAGTTATGCTTTTGGCTAGAATAGGATCAGATCATGCCCTTCTCTTATTGGAAACTGGAGGTCCTGTTCCAAATTTCATCAAACCATTTAGGTTTCTAAAATTTTGGACTGAAGGTGATGATTTTATGGAGGTGGTTAGACAAAGTTTGGAGGCTGAAGTCTCTGAAAATGTGTTTGTACAATGGAAGATGAGACAGAAGAAGACCAAATTAGCCTTGTCTAAGTGGAGTAGGGCTAAATTTGGGGATATCTTTAAACAATTGCAGATTAGAGAGGAAATTGTTAGATTGAAAGAAGAGATATTTGAAGTTGATCCTAGTACCAATAATAGAATGGTGCTTCAACAAGCTCAAGCAGAACATAAGCTTTACTTGCGTTATGAGGAAGAATTTTGGAGGCAAAATGCTAGCATCCAATGGAACACTGAAGGAGATAAGAATACCAGGTTCTTTCATTGCATGGTAAAAGGGAGGAGAAAGAGATTAATTTTGAAGAGAATTCTCAAATCTGATGGTACTTGGGCTGAGGGTGATGATGAGATTTCTAGGGAAGCCTTGAAATTTTACACTAATCAGTTCACTGGAATTGAGTGTATTGAAGATTATAGCTTGTTACAACATATTCAAGAACATGTTACTCCAGAAGATAACTCCCTTATTAAAACCATGCCTGGAGAAGAAGAAATCAAATCTGTGGTCTTTAAGCTGAATGGAGATAGTGCTTGTGGGCCTGATGGATTTACTGGTAGATTTTATCAATCTTGCTGGCCAATTGTGGGGGCTAATATTATTAATGTTGTACAAGCCTACTTCCAGGGTCAAACTCTTCCAAAATCAATTACTCATACTAATTTGGTCTTAATTCCAAAAAGAGAATTTATTCAAACCTTTTCAGAACTAAGACCAATTAGCTTAAGTAATTTCATCAACAAAAGTGATTTCCAGAATTGTGCATGATAGAATAGAAGGTCTTCTACCCAGGTTAATCTCACAAAACCAATCTGGTTTTGTAAAAGGAAGGGATATCTCTGAGAGTGTTTTGTTGGCACAAGAAATTATTATTGATATTGGGAAGGGAGGGAAACCTGATAATGTTGTTATCAAACTAGATATGGCCAAGGCATATGATAGGGCGAATTGGAAGTTTTTGGCAAGAGTACTAACTCATATGGGCTTTGACAATACAGTAGTGGATATGGTATGGAGAATTGTGGCCAATAACTGGTATTCCATTCTCATTAATAGACAAGCTCAAGGTTTTTTTCATTCCACAAGAGGTGTAAAGCAGGGTGATTCTTTATCACCTGTTTTGTTTATCCTAACTGCTGAGGTTTTGACCAAGGCATTGAATCAATTGGTCTATTGCAATGAGTTTAAATGTTTTGGTATGCCTAAATGGAGTGACAATTTAAATCATCTAGCATATGCAGATGATACCATTATATTCTCATCTGCAGAGAAAAAGTCTTTGGAGTTAATTATGAAGGTGTTGCAAGAATATGAAGCACAATCTGGGTAGAAAATCAACAAGGAGAAGAGCTTCTTCTACATGTCTCACAAGGCTGCGAATGCATCAGTGAAGGTGGTGGAAGAAACTACTGGTTTTCTAAAAGGTAAATTTCCTTTAATGTATCTTGGATGTCCTATTGGGCATGCTAAGAAAAGGAAAGTTGATTTTACAGAATTGATAAAGAATATCCAAAATAAACTTCAGGTTTGGAAAGGCAAAATGCTATCCTTTGGGGGCAGGGTAGTCCTTATTAAGCATGTATTGCAAAGTATGCCCATATATTTATTGTCTGTTATGGCTCCTCCTAAATGCATCATGTATGACATTCATAGAATCTTTGCTAAGTTTTTATGGAATTTCAAAGAAAAGGGGAGGCCAAAACATTGGATCTCCTGGGATGACATATGTTTACCTAAAGAAGAAGGAGGTCTTGGTTATAGGTCTTTATTTGATTTGTCTAAAGCCCTATTTGCTAAACTTTGGTGGAACTTCAGAACTAAAAACACTTTGTGGTCCAATTTTTTATGGAATAAATATTGCAAAAGGCATGGTCCTCAGACTGTAGAATGGAGAGGGGGGTCTCAAGTTTGGAAGTTGATGCTTCAAGCAAGAGATAATATTGACCAGGAAATATGGTGGGAGCCAAGAAGGGGTCATGCTAGCTTGTGGCATGACAATTGGACTCAACTAGGGACACTGCAATATGTACTACCAATGCCTATAATTGATGATGATTTTGCAGAAGTTAATCAGGTTATGAACACTGATGGTTGGAATATGAATATGATGAAGGAGATGTTTGGGGAAGAAATATGTAATCATGTGAGCACCAACCTGGGTATTGGCCTAGCATCTAATGCAAGGGACAAACCATGGTGGATGCCCAATAGTAAAGGAAACTTCACTGTTGGAAGTGCCTGGGAAATGCTGAGACAAAGGAAGGACAAGCAACAGGATATTATGACTATTTGGGAAAAAGGATTACCTTTCAGAGTTTCATTTCTTCTTTGGAGAATATGGTTTAAAAGAATTCCTATTGGAGAGGTATTAGTTAGGTGCAAAGTTGTTGATTCTGTTGACTGTGTTTGTTGTAACAACTCAATGGCAGAAACTTTTGACCACTTGTTTGTAGCATATCCAGAGGCCAATTTTCTATGGAAAACTCTATCAGGAGCTGCAGCGATACATGGTCCTTATATACAGTTGAAACAAACACTGGACAAATGGTGGGGTGCTGATTGTAATGTTAAACTGAGACCTATCTTTAATGCAGTACCAATATTCATCATATGGAAGATTTGGAAAAGAAGAAATGTTCTTAGAAATGGTGGAAAAGTATCCAAGTTTACTATGATTAGAGAAGTCTACAGGAATATCCATTTATTTGCTATAAATAGATATCCTTGGTTATCTAATATCCCAAGCTCCTGGCCTTGGTTGGTAAAGTTTTTTGAAGAATATACCCCCAAGCTCTCTTGGAAAGTAGTAAGATGGTCATGGCCTGCTGCTGGGGTATTTAAATGCAATATTGATGCCTCTAGTAGAGATCATTTATCAGTCAGCTCTAAAGCTTTTTGTGTGAGAAACAGCCATGGAGATTTAATCTACACAAAAACTACTAGTATGACATTTTACAATGCCTTAGAAGCTGAAGTGAAAGCTTTTAAAAGTGGTTTACTATATTGTGTGTAGAATAATTATCTCCCTCTTGTGATGGAAATAGACTCCCTTATAATTTAAAAAGTCCTTGACGGAATATGGGAAATCCCTTGGGAAATAGCAATGGACACAAGGTGCATTATGGAGGTGCTAAAGGATAAGGAAGTGGTGGTCACACACATTTTCAGAGAGGGGAACAAGTTGGTTGATTTTTTAACTAATTATGTCTTCAGTTTTGCAGGTACAAACAGCATTCAGTTTATATCATTTAAAGATCTACCAGGACAAGCTAAAGCAATACTACAGGTGATAAACAAGGCATACCAAATATCAGGACAAAGAAGTGTCAAAATGCACGCTTCAATATCTAAAATAAATCCATTCATACAGAGTAGGGGTCATGAACAGAAGCATACATCAGCAAAATGGATATCAGGCCTACAACAACATATACACAACATCTATGCTATGAGGGAATCTTTGTCAGGGTACATATGCTTGACACTAAATCGGGCAAATTCGATTGCTCTAATTCTGCAGAATCGAAGAGTTTACCTAATAAGCCTTTAATTGTTGCAGTGGTATTAGCCTTTCGAAGCTCAGCCTGCACGATTGAAGGTTTTTTAGGTATATCTCCTTGAATTTATCTGTGGGAAAATGTAAAGCTCTCTGATTATGTCTTTACCTTGCAGACAAGCTGGACGACTGTTACGAGTTGAAGAAGTCTTCATCAGATCGGATTCATGGCGTTTGTGAGAAGTTTGAACGCCCAAGTGGATGCCGCCTAAGCTCTTAAACATTTCGTCTCACAGTCTGCTTCTGGAAGGCGAACGGAGTTGCTGATCTTGCTGATTTCTGGAGCTACTCTTTTCTTGCAGCTCCAAGGCAGAAGACAAGGGTTCCTCTGCCTCTCTGATCTTTCCTTTTCCCTTTTGCTTTTTGTTTCCATTTTGCTTATTTTAGCTTTTTGTTTTATTTTGTTTGGAGGATTTGCTTTTTATTTATTTAATAAAAGGGAGGCCCCACTATTGATCCAAAAAAAAACCCACTTTTACAAGCTAGGCAAAGACAACAGTCTAACCAATTATCAATTGCAAATTCCACTCTAAAGCCTCTTTTGCAAGCAAACATAGAGATCTAAACTAAATCTGAATATGCAACTTCAGACCATAATTGAAAACATGAATTCACAAATGAACCCATTTTAATTCAACATTAAATTTAGCAATTAGCAATACACATAAGTTAATTAGATAATTGATCACATATTCACACCCTAAGGAATTGGGTTTTAGCCACTCATAGCAAAAGGGAAGAAATCATTACCAAAGAGATTCTCCATTGATGAACAAAGTCTTCAAAGATCAAATGCTACAAATTAGAATTAAACTCAAAGTCTCCAATCCAAAAACCACACAAGAATTGTTCAGAAAATATTCACCAAAGTAAAAGTTCTTCTTAGTCTAGCTTAACTGATGCCTTCTCTCTTTTGAAAAAAAACCAATTTATACTTCCTCAAAAATTTCACACATTTGAACACGTGGGTCCCTTCGGCGAGATACGTCGGGGTCTCCAAGTGGCTCAGCGACTCGCCGAAGTACTCTTCTTCACCTTTTTGTGCTTGATTTCTACCTTAGAGGGTTCTGGAAAACTAGGCGATATGAGTCGGGCTCGCCGTTCCGTTCGGGGACACGCCGAATTGCTCCTTTTGGTCGCTGAGTTGGTTTGATTCATAGGCCATCATGTTGGAACTTTAGGTGAGCCAGAGGCTCACTCGGCGCGTGCCGAGTGGTTTTTGCGAGCTTCAGCCTCTCTTTTCTTCAGCTTTTCCAACTTTTTTGCCTCTTTTTGCAAAATAATGTCCTTGCCTTGTTCTTGAACTTCCATGGCTGTGCATACACAATTTAACATTAGTTTTGAGCATAAAATAGGCATTGAGGACACTAAATCACTAAGTATCAGGCCTTAAATGAGTCAAAATTCCTGACTCATTTGTCCCCACCACTTCTGGATATATTAGATTGGCTTGTCGAAACTATGTTAGATTTCCGCTTTTATGTCAAACTCTTTCATCTTATGAGACTCTTTACTTTTGTCCATTATATTGTGTATATATGTATGTCAAGTGGCTTGTGTAGGGCCTCTCGAGATCTTATACGCTATGTCACGTCTAGGGTGTACCTTGGATCGTGAGAGAAAGAAGACTCATAGACCTTTAGTTTAAATGTCATAGGCCATCTAATTCATTATATACTTAGAGATGTGAGCGTTTGAAGTTGACCTTTATATGAACTCATGCGAGAACATAGCCAATAGAAAGATTTTGAACTTGGCTTAGTGTTTGAGATATCTTACGACCCTAAAACACATCTGATACACTTACCACACTTAGAAAAGGACCTTAACATATATGTTCAATTTAGAAATCATCGCGTTCAGGCCTATACACATACAAAGGATGGTTTGAACCTTTGGTTAGAAGTTGTGGGGTATTACAGTATATGAAGCAACTCATTTCTGATCCCACATCCGCCAAGGAAGATCTAACTTTCCTATGCATTAGCTATCCAATTAAATACTTTTCTTTTCCTTCAGCAAAATAAAGGAAGATGGTGCAAAAAGGTATCAAAATGAACTTACAAGCAGTTGATAGCTTTGTAAGTCACCATCATGGTAATTGCTTAACTGAATTGATTGGTTAAATCAGCACATACGGAACAAAAACATGAAACAATGCCTCAATTAAAAAACATCTCATGCTAGAGAAGGATGGGCTGTACCGTCATCACTTGACCTTATATATTTTGGATATAAAAATACATAGTTTTTCACAAAATAAGATGCCATAAATTTTTAACATAAGCTCACATCAGTAAAGAATATACAATCATTAATAATTTAAAAATGGAATGGAGATTATATATATCACCTTGAGGCCAAAGTTCATCGATTATATTCTCATGAGAATAGGTATTAAAACATTGAAATTGAGGAGATATCAGCTCAATCACGCATACCTAGTACTTTAGATACATTTGTTACACAAAACATATCAAGTGAAAGAATATTGATACCGTCCATCTTCAATGCCCAGTAAAATTTGATTCTAATGTTTTTGTGAGAGCTTCTTTGTAATTGGTATTCTCCATAAGACAATAATATTTAATATCCTTAAGATTGTTGGAAATCTTACAGAAAATACCTTCTTCACGAACACATGTACGGAATTCTCCAAAGCTTGAGGCGTGTCCGACACTGTCTTTAAGGATATTTCACCCGGTATAGGTATATCCCCCAAGATTCAACAAGCTCTTATAATATAAAACTAAGAGCCAGAAACTAACAAAGATTCAACAATAAGGAAAACCCAGCACAAAAGGATATAGGAAAGAATTTCTTTTTCTTTTTTTGCCTCTCAAAGATAAGTGGAAGAATGATATATATATGCCATGAAAATGGATAGAAGGATAACAATTTAGAACGTCCAAAAGTCAACTAATCAAAATGAAAATATTTAAGTAGAATCAATTGTCATTTCAATTGACATTAATGGTAGATGTTAAAACGGATAGAATTGAGTAGGTACTAAACAATTCAGCAAAACCATTTAAGGTTATTATGAGGAGAATAAATTGATTAACAGATATTAATCATGTTTAAGGTATCTAATAACAATAAAGATATCAAAAGACATTAACAAAATATCAAGAAATGAATCTAGACAATAATTCTTTTGAAATACTAGAATCATTTTTCCATATGAAACCACAATAGACTTGGACAAAACATATAAATGTTTTCATTCTTTTTATTTCTGTATGAGAAGAAGCCACAATGAGAAACACAAACACCTAGTGATACATTTTAATTGTTTTTGGAAGGTAAACATATAAAGAAAGACGACGTAATTTTTGCTATGTTAAAATGAATTAAGAGCTTACATATACTACCATGTAACAATCTAAAAATACTTGGGGATATCATAGATTTTCGTAAAAGATGTTTTAAATGTATCAGTAGCAAACACCTAAAGATACATTTTAGTCCCTTAGTAACGGCAAAACAATTAATTGAAACTTGTCTAATTTTTGACTAATTAATGAATATTTTTTTGCAAACTTGACAAATAATTTGACAGCTACATTAGCATTTTATGTGAGAACCTGATTCAACAGTTATCCTATTTGTGTTTACACTCATCCCAAGGCTTTTTAAATAAAAAAAGAAGATAAAATTTATTCACAATTTTAGAAGCTAGCGAGGTAGATATTAGTGGTTTAAATGAGAAATGATATAATGTCAAACTAAATCTTATTCAAAATTTGGTCAGCTTGCTAAAAAACACAAGTAATCATAGACTACTCGTTTGGTCGAAAAAAAGAAATGAGATAAAAACAGCACCTATTACATTCGACACAAAAATAAAGAACAACAGACATGAATACTGAAACCACAAAAAGGACTCAAAACATAAACTTAAACGAAAAACAATTATTGCAATAAACATTAGATGAAGACGATAACAAAACAAAACAAACCAACAAAGCCCCAACTTATGGTCCCTCAAAAATCTAAACTCGAATCTCTAAGGCAAGCTACTCAACCTCTTGATCTTCATTCTCCTTCTCACGCATCCAATCTTCAGTAACACTACTAGAACCCCCACTGGATGATGGAACTGACATTCAACATTCATATTAACAAAATGGATAAAAAGGTCTGCCTCAATAAGAAAGGGATCGGGTGTAGGAGCAGGTGAAAAATCATGTGGCACCCGCAACACTTTGGCTTGCTGTGATTTTTCATAAATAGATCGTGGATGGCCAAGATGTCTCTTCGAACGGGTACGGTAAAAGCATCCCTGACTGGGCAGCACTGTTGGGGTAGATTTACGTTTACCCAACCTACTGTAAAGGGTAGGGATTTCAGCGGAGGGAATTTTTTTTTTTTATAGGACTCACCTCTTTTCCATGTTCCTTGAGACATGTGCTTACGTTGGTGCCAACCAAGACCTTGGCTTGAGGTGAACACCTCATCGCAGTACCTGCATTGAAAATACCAGATACCTGTAGTCCTTGTTGTGAGGCCTTTGTGAGCCATTTTACTTGTTGATTGTTGTTGATGTATTTTTCCTAAAGGATTTTTTTTGGTGAATTTGATAATGAGTTGGTGAGGATTGAAGAAATGTCCATTGAAATATATAGGATTGGAATTTCAAAAATATGGTAACAATGTTTGCACAAGTAAGGTAGCAAGTTAAATGTATTGATTATAGTCAAAGAATAATTCAAGATATTTCTTAAAAAACAACTCAGTGATGACCTGTTTTAGATTTTATAAACCCCAAATACAATGTTTTCCCCCCTTCCTCTTCTTTTTATCGATTTTGCTTATAAGACTCAAACAAAATTTTTGAATGTCAAATAATTTTTTTTATTTACTTCTCATTGATAATAATAATAATAATTATTATTATTATATTATTATTATTATTATTATTATTATTATTATTATTATTATTATTATTATTATTATTATTATTATTATTATTATTATTATTATGATTATTATTCTTTTTCTGGACAAATCTGACATGTTATAGATTATTATTAATTTTTTTTACAATGGAAAATAACATTAAATCTCACTTTCTTATACTTATCCTCAAATATTACCACGAATTCAAATGAAACTATAGAACCACTGATGCTAAGATAAACACATTTTATTAATTTAGATATGACCAAGTGCACACAAAATAATTAATCTTAAAAGTTGACTTGTGAATAGTTAGTCATTTTTGTAAATTGACTAAATAGAATTCATCTAAAAATATGTTATTTTGTTTCTATTAAGGGGTTAAGGGTGCTAGCGATTCTATTTATTTCGATTTTCACTTTAAAAAATGAAATGAAATAGGTTTAAATATAAAAACTAAAAAGGATCAATAAAATCAATAGTTTGGTTTGATTTTCTTTCAATTTAATTATTCTAGTTTTTTTCTTCGCAGATGAAATACAAATTTGATATATTAAAACACAAATTCATTAGTTCAGTCAAATAACAGCTACAACTAAAATTAACTTTCACGTGTCAATATATGAACTAAGTAATATTTGCCAACATTATATTTAATATTAAAAATATTTTTCACTATACAAAGGAACATGAGAAAAAAATATTTTGTAAAAAACTATTTTGGTGATACACAACGCCCTAATAATTTTAGTTTTCATTGCAAGGGGTTAATTTTAAAATTTTGGAGGGAAGCATAGAGTTACAACTTTTAAATGGTTAAGATTTCAAATGACATACTTTCAAGTGTTCTTTGGAATTTTACTTTGCACGAGCTTGTATTAGAGTTGAAATAGTTGGATTTGATTTTATACACTTACTATAAAAAATCTTATGTAAATTCAAAAAGAATAATTTGAAATACCTATGGTCAAATTAATCTTCCATCCTAATGTGGAACAGAGGTAAATTTATTATTTTCGCATAACAGAGAACATTAGTTTTCAAATATCATTCCTATTGAATCCTGTATTCTCATGTTTGAACTTTGAGAATCAAATTGAATGTATAAAGGGAATTAAGATCTATAATTGAGAATGTTCTTTTGACCTAAGTGATTGCCTAACGTATTAAACTTGATTAATATTATAAATATAGAGTTATTCTCTGAAGTGAATATGACAATATTTAATAAAAATTATAAATATATAAATGTCCACTTAGTTGTGAAAATATCATGACTTACCACCAAAAGAGGTGGATATTCTATATTTTATTTCCGAAGTAGTAAACTTAGAAATTTACCCTCACAATAATAAATCTAAAATTTACTATTGAAGTAGCAAATACTCTAAAATATAGTCTTGAAGTAGTCAATCTGAAACTTACTCACAAAATTATATATACTCTTAAATTTTCTGCTTAAGTAGTAAGCCTCCAAAAATTACCTGCAAAATAGTAAGACTTTGAAAGTTACTCCCGATGAAGTTGAACTTTGGATACTCTTCAAATTACTTTTGAAGTAGTAAAGACTCAGATCCAAAATTTACTCTTGAAGTAGTAAGACTTTGAAAGTTACCCCGATATTTTACTCTCGAAGTTATAAAATTTTAAATTTTACTCAAGGCGTAGTGAAACTTTGTTTTTTACTCCCGAGATCATAAAACTTTTTACGTTACTTCCGAAGTAGTAGAAATTTAAAATTTACTCCTAAAGTAGTAAAACTTTAACATTTACTCACGAAGTAGTAAAACTTTAATTTTTACTCTCGAATTGGTAAAATACTTTGGTTATGTTTGCTGTTTGTACCTTCTAGACTTATGGGGGTCCGATTAGGTTATTGTTTGACTATAACTGTGTACTATTGCATTGTACTGATCATTAGTTGCTTAAATGATTATGTTGAGTAGCGGTGTTACCGTGGGTCTTGCCTTGGTTAGTTGCCTCCCATGGTAGGATCTTATGGTGCTTAGGTTGTTGGGCTTGCGCATCCAGGTATGTCCCTTGGCCTCGGTCTCTCACTCAGTGTAATTTATTCCTTCATTCTTATTACCTATGTTATCATGCTATATCACCTCGTTTTAATACATGTGTTGTACTTTACTTATTTACTTGTTGTTTTTACTTTCTTTGTCTTTTGAGCTTAGTCGGCCTATGCCTACTGAGTACCAATTGTTAGTACTCATACTACACTTCTAAACCCTACAAATCATAGTATGAGTTATTGCCGTTGATTTGGATCTTGTGCGGAGCATCTTTTGGAATTCGGAGACTGGGGTGAGCTTCTGGTGTTCAAAGTTGTTGATCTCCCTCTATGTTGGCTAGGATTAGTCTTTACTTTTCTTTCGGATACAGTTCTATAATTATTGTATTTGTAAAAGCCTTGTACTCCTATTTTGATTAGAAGCTCAACTACCGACTGATGTCAGGTCTTAGGATGGTTTTGTGGTGTATTTATCTTCTTATTTCTCTTTCTTCTTCTGATTATTGTTCCTTGCTTCTTCATGTTTATCTTCCGCGTGACAGCTCGTTGCTTCTGGTGCAAAGCTATGAGTTAGATTTATCTATTGGTGAAATGTAGTGGTGTCATCATGACATGAGAAATCGAATCGTGACAATGCCACCCGCTATAGTGACTTGCACAGGAGAGATACTCAAAATTTTCCCCAAAATTCCCTATTTCACAACACACCTTCAAACCTTGATGTTCCAAACTAACGTGTTCACGTCAAGTTTTATATCAGTAGTTCTACTCACCCGAATTCAATTCTAAAATGCCCTACAGACTCTTCACATTTTAGCTAACAAAAAAAATAACCCATACTTAGACATTGCACCTAATCATTTTGTGGATTTCCCTAGACCTCACCTTTCTCAGATTTCATCTGAGACTGGCCTAGCTTAGGATTTTTGAGTTACTACACCGAAAGTTTTCTTAACCAAATTCTTACACCATTGATTACCAATAACGATCAGAGGATCATTAAAGTTAAGGTCAATTCATTAGTGTGAGAATTGCTTTGGAGAAGAATTAAGGTCAAAGGAATCCTCTAGCACAAAGTTGGGTTGAAAAATTCTTTACAAATTGAGTTTTGATATAAATATTTACTTAGATCAAACTTCAAATAAATATATCTCCTAGAATATGTAGAGTTATATTTTTTTATAATACATTTAAAGTTCTTTGAGTCTTCTTTTCAACGCCATCGATCGCTTTCTTATCCGATTATGTAGTAGAAACTTATGACCATGTAACTAAAAGGTAGTCATCTGCCCAACTAGCTATAAGCCGTGTGCATCCGGTGTGTGTTCTTCATAATTCCAAGTGTGAACCACAAACTGTTCCACTCAGTACAGAACACATGTAAATCATTTGGTTGTTCACCGGAAGCCTTGTGCGGTTCACACATGATATGGTGCTTTCCTCACAATGCCAAGTGTTAACCGCATTTCGTTCCATTCATGGTATCAACATGTATCTCTATTTAAGTTGGTTTTAATCCAAAAACTTTATTATTTTGATATTCTTTAAAGCCGAGGGCTTGTATTCTCTCTTCTACTCATCCTCCATATCAAAATTCTAAGGTAAGTTTCTCCATGATATCCTAAGAAATTTCAAGTATTTCAATGCTTCTTCTTTTTATTATTAATGAAATTCTACACTATAACCTTATGATTTTCAAAAAACTCTCAACTAAGACTCCAAGAACCGAATTCATGAAACTTCTTCTTCTAGCTAGGATTATTCCTTGACTTCTTGGAAAGAAACTGCGTCTATAGTTTTAGTTGTTGATTCTATTATTGAAATTATTGTACTTCATATCATTGAAGATCTTTGATTTATGGTTCATGCTTATTCTACCACATGAACCCTTCTTAATTAAAATTATTTAAAAATCTTGTCATAATATTTTATATGCATTATTTTCATGAGTAAACTACGTTACTAGCTGTAAAGAAGTATTTCAATAAAGTATATTTATCTTCAAGTGCATTATTTTAAGAAAGTTGAAGAAGTATATGTAGATTCAAGTGCATTAGTTAAAGAAAGAGTTCAAGAAAGTATATTTAGCTTCAAGTGCATTATTTCAAGAAGAGTTCAAGAAAGTTTATTTAGTTTCAAGTGAATTATTTTAGAAAGATTTTTAAAAAAGTACATTTTGCCTTAAGTGTATTTTTTTAATATAGAAATCATAGTCAATTTTGAAAGAAAGCATGTTCAATTTTAAAGAAAGCATATCTCAGCTTTGAGAAAGCATAGTAAGTTTTAAAGCAAGTACACTTCATTTCTATTGAACTATTTTGAGCAAGCACTTAAAGAAAGAGATTATTAGGTGTTCCCCTAAACTAGGACAACTTTAAAGTTATTGAGAATCAATGCATATTTTGGGAGTAGTATCGAACATCATGTTTGTTAAGGGTTTAGATAATCCAAACCAAAGAAATGCATTACCAACATATGATAGGATCATACCCGTTGATTAAGGTAACTCCTCAGAATGCCCGTGGTAAAGACTTAGAGATTAGATCCATAAGTTTAGCTAAGTTTATCGTTTACCTAGACAAGGTATTGGATTTCTCTATCAATATGGAAAAGACGTTGTATATCATGACTCACATGTGATGGTTGTTCATTAAAGAAACTCCCCAAGAAAAGAAAAATTATATTATTTTCATTATTTTCTATTGATGAATGTCATGACCCAAAGTACATCCTAAATGTGACATGGCGAATATGACACTGAGAGATCCTAAACACGACACTTGACATAAGCATGACATAATGAAATACGATAAAAGGAATGATAAGCAATATAAGTCTCAAAGATCTTTTAAAGACATATGAAATACCAATAGAGTACATAAGAGAATACAAAGAACATTTACTAAGTCTGACATAAGTCTTATATTCATAGATGTGACTAGGACAAACCCTTACGTCACGAACATAATCTGAAAACTGAAAGACTAAGAAAGCAATAAAGTGACAATGTCCTAGCCCTCGAACCATGAGGACTCACAAATCCAACCAATCAACCGGTAAGCAATTTCGATCTAGCCACGTCCCGGAGGAGGAGAGGTGGACCCTATATTTTGAAACAATATAGGCACAATATGCATCAGTACTTTGAACGTACTGAATATGGGGAAATACATAAAAACGTACGTAAACATAGTAATGTAGTGAACTTAACCATAATATGCATGACCAAGTAAAACGTAGTAAAAGCCCTTAAAATAACTCATAAATTATATGGACAACGTCAATGCATAATTGAAAATCATAAGAGAAAAGCTTTGAAGAGGATCATAGTTCTTCTGTGGGATATTTACCATTAACCGACAATATATGAGCTATAACATGGAATCTGGTGTAACCTTCATACCAAAAAGAGATGGTCTTACTTTTCAAGGTAAGGACACTATATCTTCTTTCTTGCTAAAGTAGATCCACAAGCTTAGTAAAATGCCAATGGAATAGACATATTCATAATCATATCAAAATACTTGGAAAGGCAATAATCAAAGACTGCCAATCTAATCATAAGTTCATATTAGAATAGCTCTTTTCAAAATCATGATTTCATAAATTATTCATTAAGACACTTACCTATGTAAGCATCTAAATCATGATTCCTTTCAATGTGAGAAAATGTTTCAAAAATCATTGACACTTTACTTTACAAGTATCCTTTAGTCATAAATCATCAATTTAATAAAACATGCATAAATCCATAATCATAATTCATAAGTTCACAATCATTGTAAAGTCATGGACTCATATGAAATCAATTGAAAAATATGTAACTGAATCAAATCATGCATACTAAGATTGAATTTAAGCAATTGAATCATCATGAATTGAACCCATGGAGAATAGCATGAAACCCTAGAAATTGGGTGAAGATCAAATTGGAGAATTGAGTATCTTTTGGGACCCAATAGATGAAAGAAATCCATTGGTGAAGTTCCCACATACCTTGGGTAATCAAAGCCCTAGCAATGGAGGAAGAAGCCTTGAAGCTTGAAGAACCCTAGAAATCCTTGAGAGCCTTTGGGAGGGATTTTGGAGAAGATGATTTGAGGGATTTGAGTGAATGAGAGGGAAATGGTGAATTTTAAAGGGTTAAATCAGTTATAGGGTCACAACGACATAGTTTAGGAGTTAAATGGGTAGGAATGACCAAAACACGGGGAACCTTTATGTCGTCATTCGCCTCTGAAATCTCGGGTTTTTGAAAACGAATTTTTTGAATTTTCATATATCTAATTAATAATTGCAAAAAAGACCCTATGAATGAAACTTGCTGATCGTAGAACTTCCTGTGGATCGTCCTGGTGGTCCGTTGGTCACGATACTAGAGACCCAATATCCAGTCATTTTCTATGAAAACTTTCTACAAACCGTTAAGGTTTTTATGGCTCGTAGACCCCATGTACTAAAGAATCTTCTAAGTATAGAACACATTCCACGATACCCTTCCACCAAGCGTAACAACTTCTACGACCCATAGGTCCATCCGTAGATCCACAGTCAATAAATTTCACCAAGTCTGGAAACGCTTTTACGGGCACTTCCTACGGTCCATAGGAATTTCTACGACTCGTCCTGTTGAATCGTAGACTATCAATAGAGACTTGACATTTTCTCAAAGCTCAACTCAAGTTCTACGAGTGCCTTCTACGACCCGTAGATGGGCTCGTAGGAACTGCACCAGCACAGAATTCTGCAGCTTTTTCTTTCCAATTCAACTTTTCAATTTCTGAAGTGTTACAGTGAATGAGTTCAATTGATTTCTATATTTTATTGTAAAGAGTATAAACAAACAAATATGTAAAATATTTCTATAATTGTGAAAATGAATTGTTTTGAACCTATAGTTTCTGAAGTGTAACGAGTTCATGCTAAAAACCTAAGGTTGAACCCATCAAATTATAGATTTTGAATTCACTTCTTCATAATAATGGATACATTTTATTAAAATTCTAGATATCTTTTAGAAAAAAAAACATAATGGAGGGTAATGTTGACCTATTTCAAAATAATTTATCTCTTTTGTATTTTTCCTAAATTTAATATCTAGTTTTTGTATGAGAAGAAGCCGTAATGAGAAACACAAACACCTAGTGATACATTTTAATTGTTTTCAGAAGGTAAACATATAAAGAAAGATGACGTAATTTTTGCTATGTTAAAATGAATTATGAGCTTACATACACTACCATGTAACAATCTAAAAATTCTTTGGGATATCATAGATTTTCACTTAAGATGTTTTAAATGTATCAGTAGCAAACACCTAAAGATACATTTTAGTCCCTTAATAACGGCAAAACAATTTATTGAAAATTGTCTAATTTTTGACTAATTAATGAATATTTTTTGCACACTTGACAAATAATTTGACAGCTACATTAGCATTTTATATGAGAACCTGATTCAACAATTTTCCTATTTGTGTTTACCCTCTTCCCAAGGCTTTTTAAATAAAAAGAAGAAGATAAAATTAATTCACAATTTTAGAAGCTAGTCATGTAGATGTTAGTGGTTTATATGAGCAATGATATAATGTCAAACTAAATCTAATCCAAAATTTGGTCAACTTGCTAAAAAATACAAGAAATCAAAGTTAATCTTTTATCGAAAAAAAGAAATGAGATAAAAACACCATCAATTACATTTGACACAAAAATAAAGGACAACAGACATGAATACTAAAATCACAAAAAGGACTCAAAACATAAACTTAAATGAAAAACAAAGTATTGCAATAAACATTAGATGAAGACGATAACAAAACAAAACAAACCAACAAAGCCCTAACCTATGGTCCCTGAAAAATCTAAAGTCTAATCTCTAAGGCAAGCTACTCGACCTCTTGATCTTCATTCTCCTTCTCATGTATCCAATCTTCAGTAACACTACTAGAACCCCCGCTGGATGATGCAACCGATGTATCATCTCTTGTGGCCAATCCAACATTCATATTAACAAAATGGATAAAAGAGTCTGCCTCAATAAGGAAGGGATCGGGTGTAGGAGCAGGTGAAAAACCATGTGGCACTTGCAACACTTTAGCTTTCTGTGATTTGTCATAAATAGATCGTGGATGGCCAAGATATCTCTTCGGATGAGGACTATAAAAGCACTCCTGGCCGGGTAACACTGTTGGGGTAGATTTACGTTTACCCAACCTACTGTGAAGGGTAGGGATTTCAGTAGAGGGACATAAATTTTTTTTGATGGGACTCACCTCTTTTCCATGTTCCTTGAGACATGTGCTTACGTTAGTGCCCACCAATCCATTGGCTTGAGGTGAACACCTCATCGCAGTACCTGCATTGAAAATACCAAATACCTACAGGCCTCGTTGTGAGGCCTTGGTGAGACATTTTGCTTGTTGATTGTTGTTGATGCATTTTTCCTAAAGGATTTTTTTGGTGATGTTGATAAGAGTTGGTGAGGATTGAAGAAATATCCATTGAAATATAAAAGATTGGAACTTCCAAAACATGGTAACAATGTTTGCACAAATATGGTAACAAGTTAAATGTACTGATTATATTCAAAGGGTAATTCAAGATATTTCTTAAAAAACAACTCAGTGATGACCTATTTTCGATTTTATAAACCTCAAATGCTATGTTTTTCCCGCTTCCTCTTCTTTTTATCTATTTTGCTTATAAGACTCCAAACAAAATTTTTGAATATCAAATAAGATTTTTTATTTACTTCTCATTAATTATTATTATTATTATTATTATTATTATATTTCTGAACAAATATGACCTGTTATAGATTATTTTTAATTTTTTAACAAAGGAAAATAACATTAAATCTCACTTTCTTATACTCATCCTCACTTTCTTATAAGCATATTTTAATTTACATATGACCAAGTGCACACAAAATAATTAACTTTAAAAGTTGATTTTCATACTATCTCAATTTTTTTATACCATTTATGACTTGTGAATAGTTAGTCATTTTTGTAAATTGAATAAATATAATTCATCTAAAAATATGTTATTTTGTTTCTATTAAGGGGTTAAGGGTGTTAGCGATTCTGTTCAATTTGATTTTCACTTTAAAAAATGAAATGAAATAAGCTTAAATATACAAACTAAAAAAGATCAATGAAGTCAGTAGTTTGGTTTGATTCTCTTTCAAAATTTAATTTTTCTAGTCTTTTCTTGGCAGATGAAATACAAATTTGATTTATTCAAATACAAAATCATTAATTCAGTCAAATAAGAGCCACAATTAAAATTAACTTTCACATGTTAATATATGAACTTAGTAATATTTGCCAACATTATATTGAATATTTAAAATATTTTTCAAATAAAATTATTTTTCACCATCCAAAGGAACAAGAGAAAAAAATATTTTAGTGATACCCAACACCCTAATAATTTTAGTTTTCATTGTAAGGGGTTATTTTTAAAATTTTGGAGGGAAGCATAGAGTTATAACTTTTAAATGGTTAAGATTTCAATTGACACACTTTCAAGTGTTCTGTAGAATTTTAATTTGCACGAGCTGGTATTAGAGTTGAAATAGTTGGATCGGAATTTATACACTTTTTATAAAATAATCTTATGTGAATTCAAAAAGAATAATTTGAAATACCTATGGTCAAATTAATCTTCCATCCTAATGTGGAACAGAGGTAAACTTATTATTTTCACATAACAAAACATTAGTTTTCAAGTATCATTCCTATTGAACCCTTTACTC
Source organism: Solanum appendiculatum (assembly GCA_018342035.1). Classification (NCBI taxonomy): domain Eukaryota; kingdom Viridiplantae; phylum Streptophyta; class Magnoliopsida; order Solanales; family Solanaceae; genus Solanum; species Solanum appendiculatum. The sequence continues at coordinate 20,493 of JAGDQO010002006.1, read as the reverse complement.
TCTTGTTTGAACTTTGAGAATCAAATTGAATGTATAAAGGGAATTAAGATCTATAACTGAGAATGTTCTTTTGACCTAAGTGATTGTCTAAGGTATTAAATTTTATCAATATTATATATATAAAGTCATTCACTGAAGTAAATATGTTAATATTTAATAAAAAATATAAATAAATGTCCACTTAGTTGTGAAAATATCACGACTTACCACCAAAAGAGGTGGATATTCTTAATATTCTATATTTTATTTCCGGAGTAGTATACTTTGAAATTTACTCTAGCATTAGTAAATCTAAAATTTACTTTTGAAGTAGCAGATACTCCTAAATATACTCTTGAAGTAGTAAATCTGAAACTTATTCCTAAAATTATATATACTCTTAAATTTTCTTCTGAAGTAGTATGCCTCCAAAAATTACCTTCAAAGTAGTAAGACTTTGAAAGTTACTCCCGATGAAGTTGAACTTTGGATACTCTTCAAATTACTTTTGAAGTAGTAAAGACTTCGAAATTTACTCCTGAAGCATAAGACTTTGAAAGTTATTCCCGATATAGTAGAACTTTGGACTTTACTCTCGAAGTTATAAAATTTTAATTTTTACTCACGACGTAGTGAAACTTTGATTTTTACTCCCAAGACGATAAAAAATTATAAGTTACTTCCGAAGTAGTAGAAATTTAAAATTTACTCCTAAAGTAGTGCAATGATCCGGTCGGTTATTTTTTGAAATTTTTGTGAATTTATAATTTTTTCCCTCCCGATATCGACCCCAAATCTTTTATGATTGAGTTTGAAAAGTTGGTTTCGAACTTTGAGTTTAACGTTGAGAGTTTTGTAAGTTTAGAATTTGAAAGACTAATATTGTCAAGAAAGAGGTTTTCAGTGTCTTTTGGAGTTTCGAGTGTCGAAATGGAATTCCGTCGATCCTTTAGTCCCGGAATGTGGAATCTCGTCTGTGAGAGTTGTCGGTTTCATATTTGAAGTCTTTTTGAGTATTTGAGGTTCTAAGTTGTGAAATTGTGGAAATCTAGCCTTTGGATTGACTTTGATCAACATTCGGGGTTCAAATGCTTGGATCAGAATTCCAAGAGTTTCGGTTGATTTGGCGGATGATTTTAGGCCTAGGTGAGGTCTTGGTTGATTTTTGAGAGGTCCTGAGCTTTTTTTTAAAAATCTTTTTAGGCATTGAGTTAGTTTCTTGTGGTTTTCACGAATGCCGGGTCAAGGAGACCTCAGATTCGTATTTCGACAGTTCCATTGGGTCCGGAACGTTGAGTATAATTGATTTGCATATGTGATTTGTGTGGATGGGGTTGCCAATGAATCCCGAGGGTCCTTTCGATGTTTTGAGTTTGGATGTTTTGCTGGTTTCTAGTTCTGGTGCATGACCATTTTGCCATCTAGTTCTGATTTCTTTCCTATGCTTTCGCGGGCCCCTGGCCTCGTTCGCGGAGGTCAGCGACTGTAGTTAATTATAAAAGGGGCAGTCGGGTTTCGTTATAGTGTAAGTTTTAAAAGTTGATTCCTCTCTCATTTCTTGTTGGATTTCGGTGATTCAAAGTACGGTGTGTTCGAAATATCATGGGCTGTGTGGATTGCTGTTCGGAGAGAGATGAAAAGGCTTCGATTTTGGTCAATTTGCATCGTAAGTGGCTGCCTCAAGCTTTAATTGTGTAAAGTTTTGCATGTTTTGGTTTCTTGATTTGTCGGTTATTTCGAGCCCCGACTTGTGTTCTGTTTTGGAACATAGGTTCGGGGGAGGGTTTAGGACCTTTTTACAGAGTCAATTCTGGGATTTCCGGAGTGGGTTCCATATTTTCTGATTTTGACTCCAAAATTGGTCCATCTCTGATTTTGATGATTTTGGTGTCTAAACGACCGTACTGATGTTGTGATTCTATTTTTTGTAGCGTGGCAGCAGTATGAGGCTGTTCGAAAGGGAAAAGTTCTGGCGGAGTGATTTGGAGCATGCACGGTCGGCCTTTTGGTAGGTTACGGTTTCCCTTCTTTTTAGATTGAGCTGGATTGCTTAAATGCATGCTGATTTGCGTGAATTGGGGGTGGGGAACTAGTATTTCTTCTCTTCTTCTCAGAAACCATGCTTTATGGTTGATTTTTCAGGTTGTTTTGGGTAGTACCATATTATCAGAGGGATTGTTTATGTGTTGTTGCATGTGGACTATCTATTGACTGTTTTATTGTGTTGGTGTATATTTTCGGCCTTAGACTAGGTTAGACTAGCATTGCCTTAGACCCATGCACCTGTTTGACTTTGGTATGTATCCGACATCGATTCGGATGGACTAGGTCCTTGTAGACCGGAACAGCAGACTTGAGTCTGGCAGTATGAGCCTAGTTTGGGCTTTAGTATTGCTTGTGATCTCTTGGATTCTCTCCCCATTTCTGTGGTGCCATTTTGTTGTCGGAGGCATTGTGTTTTCTTGGTTTTGGATGCTTCTGGATCAGTTCTGTGGTGATGTGGTCGGTGGTGGAGGCGATCCATATTGGTTTGGTATTTGCGATCCTCTACAGAGTGGATATATCTTGCGCACTCATCTGGTAGGGCAGGGCCCACGGAGTGTTAGATGGAGCACTTGCTTGGCTGGGTAGGGCCCCCGGAGTGTTAGCCGGCTGGGCAATTGGAGATGAGTTATTGAGGTCCTCTTCGGAGTCAACATGCCTCGAGCACTTGTCTAGCCAGGGCAGGGCCCCAGAGTGTTAGCTGGCTCACTCGTTTGGCTAGGTCAGGGCCCCAGAGTGTTAGCCGATTGGGCGATTTGATGTTAGGGCCTTTGGGGGAGTCGTTATGCCCTTGGCACTCTGCTAGGGCCCCCAGGATTTGCCAGTCGATTGGGCAGCCCTATTTGGAAGTTAGACTTTTGACTGGGTTGAGCTGGCTGGTTATTTCGGTTGACTTGGCTGGTGGTTTTGGTTTGCAGTTGGATTTTCCTTCGGTCTCGTAATTTCAGCTTTTTTTGTGTACTTATCGGGCTTATGGGGGTCCGTTCGGTTTAATTCAGGCGTACTTAGATTTCCTTTTGGTGCACTCGTTCACTTATTTTCTTATTCACTTGACCTCTATGGTTGTAGATTCTATCCTTTTAGTCTGTTTTTACCTTTCTTGCTCAGTCGGCCTATGAAGCCTACTAGGTACTTGTTGTATTGGTACTCATGCTACACTCTGCATCTATTTTTGTGATGCAGGTTCGAGTACCAGTAATCAGCATTGACATCGAGCCTACTGCGGTTTTTTCCGGAGGCGAAGGTGAGCACATGGCGTTTTGAGATTACCTGCCTCCTTCTGTATATATATTTTGGCTTGCCTTTTGCTTTTGAGACAGTCTTGTTTCAGTGGCCCACTTTTGGGACTTGTACTCATTTTTAGTAGCTCTGTACATGTGACTTCTAGGTTCTGGGAGGTATCGCTTGTTGTATATAATTGGTTTCGCTTCCGCCTTTCCCTTATGTGTTCCTTATGTATGCTTCCGCTTAGTTGAGGTTGGTTTCCACCTCAGTCCCATTACTATAAAGTTCCGGGACAGGGTTTGGCTTGCATACTGGCGGGTTGGTAGGCGCCATCATGACTCGAGGAATCGGGTCGTGACTAGTTGGTATTAGAGCCCCAGGTTCGTTGATCTCACTTGTACAGAGCTAGCATCTAGTAGAGTCCTACGGATCAGAGCGGAGATGTTCGTGACTTATCTTCGGGAGGCTACAGGATGTCTTTTGGAGGTTTTCTTGTTTTGTATCATTTTCATTCATCGTTGTTTGATTGGTTTCATGAAATCTTACTTGTTTCACTCTGTCCCTGGATGGCTCGCACGCGCGGTAGAGTAGCCAGGGGTGATGCACCTGGGCTTGTGGATAGAGAGCTGGGGTAGAGATCGACCTATAGGTCGAGGTAGGGTTGCGTTGCTAGCCCGAGATAGAGCGAGGACTCCAGAGCCAGAGGCAGAGCCTCAGTTTTACAAGATTCCTTCTCAGCCGGTGGGGCCAAGACCAGGCTAACCACTGCTCGCACTTGCTGACGCCTCTGACCTCTAAGGCATGCTCGTGCAGATACTAGCAGCGATAGGGAGTATTCAGCAGCAGCAGTCGGCCCAGTACCAATTCCAAAGTAAGTGCCAGCCTGCCCCTAGCGGCTCTAGAGATCCACCAGCAGGGTTATCCTGCAGTAGAGGCCCTAGAGGTTCAGCAGTCGCTAGCACTGGCCGCCGTTCAGCTGGATGCTTTAGACGGGGTTATGCCACTAATGGAGCAGAAGATGCTCGGGGTGTTTATGAGATTGTCACTGCCGAGATTTTTTGGGGCAGTTGGCAAGGACGCCCATGAGTTCATTATATCCTGCCGGGAGTGATTGTAGGCTCTAGGATTAGTGGAGTCGAGAGGAGACGACTTCACTGCTTATTAGTTGGACGGACCGACCAGGAAGTGGTGGCATTCCTTTATGGAGACCAGGTCAGCTGGGTCCCCACCAGTGATGTGGGCAGAGTTTTCTGAGGCCTTCTTGGCTAGATTTATCCCATGCAGCGTCAGAGATCGGCTTCATGATGAGTTCTTGAGGTTGGAGTAGGGCTCTATGATGGTATCTGAGTACGAGGATAGATTTCATAAGTTATCCTATCATTCCACTATGATATTGGCCACGGAGGAGGAGAGAGTCTGATGCTTTATTAGAGGCTTGAGGTTGCAGCTGCGTATTGAGTCACAGTCTATGGTTTCAACACACCGCTCTTTTCTAGATGTTGTGGACCATGCCCGCACGCTTGAGCAGCTCCATCGCGAGGCCCAAAGGGGCAGCGGCCAGAGGGCCAGGCAGGATGATACTTTCAGTGGGTCCCATTTTAGGCCTAGAGATACTCTGGATCGGGTCCATCAGAGGTTACAGCCGGGTCAGCCCAGTCGCCCGTTTCAGGCCTTGTTGCAGACTACGGAGGGTGACAAGCACCGTCAGGGTGGTTATAATACCGGTCCGAGTTAGGGCCAGGTGGTATTCAGACGGGTTCCTCAGGTCGAGGTGGCCGACCTCCAATTGTGAGCAGGTTATCTCAGGGTTGCATTACTTGCGAGGGCTGGATCATTAGTCCAGGGAGTGCCCTACCTCCAGACCAGTCTTTCCAGCTCCTTAGGCAGCGAGACTGGTATCAGCACCAACACTTCCAGCTAGGGGAGGAGGGCAGTATCAAGGTGCATGGGGAGGTCCCCGGGGAGGCAGGACATATGGTATGGTGGATGCATGAGATAGAGGCGCCCAGGGCCATTTCTATGCAGCTCCAGCCAGAGCATAGGCCGAGGCGTCATATGATGTGATTACATGTACGATTCTCTTATGCCATCAATCCGCTTCAACTTTATTTAATCTTGGTTCAACCTATTATTTATGTGTCTGCTTATTGTGCTCCTCGATTGGGGGTGATTCTAGAGCTCTTAGTTGTATCATTGAGTGTTTCGACCCCTTTAGGTGATTTTTTAGTAGTGGATCAGGTTTGTAGATCCTGTGTGGTGACAATTCAGGGGCAGGACACTCAGACTGATCTTATTGTGCTTGGTATATTGGATTTCAATTTGATTTTGGGCATGGATTGGCTATCCCCTCACCGAGCAATCTTGGATTGCTATGCCAAGACCGTTACTTTAACTATGCATGGCATTTCGTCGGTGGTGTGGCAGGGTTCTTGTAGCTGCACACTAGTTAGGGTGATTTCTTGTATCCAGGCCCGAAGGCTAGTGGATAGCGGATGTTTGGCTTATGTTAGATATATTAGTAGGGAGGGCCCTACGGTGGATTCAATGCCTATTGTCTGAGAGTTTGTTGATATGTTTCCTGTCGACGTTCCTGGCCTACCCACAGAGCGAGATATTAATTTGGTCATTGACTTGGAGCCGGGTACTCATCCTATTTCCATCCCACCATACCGTATGGCCCCTGCAGAGCTCAAGGAGCTCAGTGTTCAGCTTCAAGATCTCTTAGGTAAAGGATTCATTCGGCCTAGTGCATCGCCTTGAGGTGCCCCAGTCCTGTTTGTGAAGAAAAAGAATGGTACTATGCGGATGTGTATTGATTACAGGTAGTTGAATAAGGTGACGGTGAGGAACCATTACCCCATGCCTCGTATTGATGATCTGTTCAACCAGCTTCAATGTGCCGCAGTGTTTTCTATGATTGACTTGAGATCTGGCTACCACCAGTTGAGGGTTAGAGCCGCGGACATCCCTAAGACAACATTTAGGACTCGTTATGGCTATTATGAGTTCCTGGTGTTGTCTTTTGGGTTGACTAATGCCCCTGTCGCTTTCATGGACTTGATGACTCATGTATTTAGGCCGTATTTTGACTCCTTTGTCATAGTATTCATTGATGATATCTTGGTTACTCATGGAGCCATAGTGAAGATGAGCAGCATTTGAGGATAGTGCTCTAGACTTTGAGAGATCATCGACTTTATGCCAAGTTCTCAAAGTGAGAGTTTTGGCTTTAGTCCGTAGCATTCTTGGGGCACGTGGTGTCCAAGGATGGCATTATGGTTGATCCGACGAAGATTGAGGTTATTTGTGATTGGGCTAGGCCCACCTATGTGACTAGATTAGGAGCTTCGTCGGACTGGCAGGATACTACAAGCGTTTTGTTGAGAGTTTCTCTTCTATAACGGTGCCTATGACTCAGTTGACTCACCAGGATGTTCCCTTTGTGTGGTCGGAGGAGTGTGAGAGGAGCTTTCTAAGGCTTAAAGAGTTGCTTACCACCGCTCCTATATTGACTCTTCCAGTTGATAGTGAGGGTTTCACGGTTTATTGTGACGCATCCGGCGTTGGTTTGGGTTATGTTTTGATGCAGCAGGGCCGAGTTATTGCTTATGCGTCGAGGCAGCTTAAGCTGCATGAGCGCAACTACCCCACTCATGACTTGGAGTTGGCGGCGGTGGTTTTCGCGCTTAAGATCTGGAGGCATTACCTTTATGGAGTTCATTGCGAGATCTACACTGATCACAAGAGCCTTCAGTACATTATGACCCAGAGGGATCTTAATTCGAGGCAGCGGCGTTGGATTGAGCTCTTGAAGGACTATGATCTCTCTATTCTCTACCATCCGGGCAAGGAGAATGTGGTAGCGGACACCTTGAGCCTGAAGGCAGTGAGTTTGGGTAGTCTGGCCCTCCTTTCTGTTTCGGAGCGACCCTTGGCTTTGGACATTCAGTCTAGGGGTGGCAATTGGGCGGGTTGGGTCAAACTTGGACGGGTCATAATGGGTTAAGACAACAATCGGGTCAAGACTCAACCCAACCCAAATTTGCTTGGGTCAAAATTGCTTGGGTCAAAATGGGTTAGGTAATAGGTTATATTACCGGTCAAGACCCAACCCGACCCAATTTTTACTAAACTTAATTGTTTTATTTGTTCTTTTAAACTATTTTAGTATCTAATAAAATGATTTTTTCTTTATTATGGCTCTATACAACATGCCAAATTGAAAAAAAAAAGTTTTTTAAAAATATTTTGATAAGATTTTTCATGAGCCAATTCGGGTTACACATCAACCCAATTTTTAATGGGTTTAAATGGGTTGAGCTAATGAATGGGCGGGTCAATAACCCACCCAATCTTAGATGGGTTGAACGGGTTGAGTTTGAGTTTTCCACCTCTAATTCCGTCCCTAGCCAACCAGATGACCAGGCTTGATGTTTCAGATACCAGTCAGGTGTTAGTCTATGTGGGAGTTCAGTTGTCTCTACTAGATTAGATCCATGGTCGTTAGTTCGAGGATGTGTCTTTGGTGGCACTCCGGGATAGAGTATTGCGACGTGATGTCGGGAAGGCTACCTTAGATTCAGATGGGATTCTGAGATTTGCTAGCCGTTTGTGTGTTCCGAGAGTTGGGGATTTGATTCAACTGATCCTTAGCGAGGCACATGATTCCAGGTATTCTATCCATCCGGGCACCGCTAAGATGTATTGTAATTTGAGGCAGCACTACTGGTGGAGCGGTATGAGGAGGGACATCTCAGATTATGTGTCCCGTTACTTGTGTTGTCAGCAGGTGAAGGCCAAGCATTTGAGACCTGGTGGTGAGTTGCAGAGACTACCTATTCCTGAGTAGAAGTGGGAATGTATCACCATGGATTTCATTGTGGGTTTGCCTCGGACTTCTAGAGGTGTTGACAACATTTGGGTCATCGTGGATTGATTGACCAAGTTCGCACACTTCCTCCCAGTTCATACTTCGTTCAGTGCCGAGAGGTTGGCTCGTATTTATATTCAAGAGGTGGTTCATCTTCATGGTGTGCCTGTTTCTATCATTTTAGACCGGGGTTCACAGTTCACTTCCAGCTTTTGGAGGGTATTTCAGGAGGAGTTGGGCACCCGTGTCGACCTTAGTACAACATTCCACCCGCAGATAGATGGCCAGTAAGAGCGTACTATTCAGGTCTTTGAGGATAAGTTGCGGGCCAGTGTTATGGCCTTTGGAGGTCAGTGGGACCAGTTCTTGCCCTTGGCGGAGTTTGCATACAACAACAACTACCACTCTAGCATTTAGATGGCTCCGTTTGAGGCTCTATATGGTAGGTGTTGTCGCACTTCAGTTGGATGGTTTGAGTCTACGGAGCCTAGGCCGCATGGTACAGACTTGTGTCAGGAGGCCTTTGTTCATGTGAGGATGATTCAGGATCGGCTCAGGACGGCTTAGAGTAGACAACAGAGTTACGCGAATCGAGGGCGATGGCCACTGAGATTTGCCGTTGGTGATAGAGTATTCCTATGAGTATCGCCCATGAAGGGCGTGACGAGATTTGGGAGGCGGGGCAAGCTTAGCCCTAGGTATATTGGGCCTTTTGAGATTTTAAGGGTAGTTGGTGAGGTGGCCTATGAGTTAGATTTACCTCCAGCATTCTCAACCATTCATCCAATTTTCCATGTTTCGATGCTGCGCTGGGATATTCCATATGAGTCTCATGTGCTCCAGTATAACGCCATTGAGTTGGATGATCGCCTGACCTATATTGAGGAGCCAGTTGCTATTTTGGCAAGAGATGAGATGCAACTGAGGTCTAGAGCCATTCCTGTGGTTAAAGTCTGTTGAAGACATCGACCAGTAGAGGAGGCTACCTGGGAAACCGAGTGAGAGATGCGGGAGCAGTTCCCCAACTTATTTGAGCCCTCAGGTACTTCTTGACTCTTACTTTCACGGACGAAAGTTCTTTTAGTAGTGGATGTTGTAATGACCCTCTAGGTCATTTGTGTGTTAATGCCTTCCTTCTGTCGTTTAGAGCATTCTTGTAGCGATCCCAAGTCATTTATGACTTGCTGGCACTGACTGTTCGGTCGCCTAGTCATTCGTTTGGGTTTTATGCCTGTTTCCTTATTTTGGAGCTTCTAGACCTTAAAAAGTTGATTTCGGTCATAACCTCAGGTAAACGACCTCAGACTAGGATTCTGACTGTTCCATCAGCTCCAGAGCGGCAAAATTAGGCTAGAAGCATGATTGGCCCAGTTCGAGTCTTTCGATATGACTTTAGGGCCATTTGGCGCTTTAACCTTTGAAATTTGGTTCAAGTTTGACTTTTGTCAACATTCTTGGTAAACACACTTGGATGATAATTCCGTTAGCGCGGTTAGTTTCAGAATGCCAAGTTTGGTCTAGAATGACCCTTCGAGCACTTCCCGAGGCTTTCGATCTAATTCCGAGGCCCTTGGATGAAGTTTGCTAAACTGGCGATTGTGAAGTGGGACCCACTTTAATTAAAACGACTTTGTAATGAAATTCCAACTGCGCCATTGAGTCTGGAACGTTGAATTTGATGGGGTTGCATATCTCGTTTGCATGCATGGGGATCAGAACGAATCCAACAGCTGATGTTGCAGACCCATTCCTTCTCTGCGTTCGCGGTCCTGGGTCCGCGTTCGCGGAGGTGTGAGTCCTACTTCTCCGTTTTCACGGACGACTGTGTTTCTTCTCTCCGCATTCGCAGGTAGGCCTCCACATTTGCGGAGGTGTAAGAGGTCTGGGAGTTCTTTCTCTCCACGTTCGCGAGCCCCTGGCTATGTTCGCCGAGGTATGTTTGTTTTCCCTCCGCGTTCGCGGAGGTCAGCGCCTTGCAGTTAATTATAAAAGGGGCCACCAGGTTATGTTATAGTGTAAGTTTTAAAAGTTGATTCCTCTCATTTCTTGTTGGATTTCGGTGATTCAAAGTCCAGTGTGTTTGGACTCTTATGGGCTTGTGGGTTGCTTTTCGGAGATTGAAAAAAAGGCTCCATTTTGGTGAATTTGCATCGTAAGTGGCTGCCTCAAGCTTTAATTGTGTAAAGTTTTGCATGTTTTGGTTTCTTCATTTGTCGGCTGTTTCGAGCCCTGAATTGTGTTCTATTTTGGAACATAGGATCGGGGGAGGGTTTAGGACTTTTTCATGGAGTCAATTTTGGGATTTCCAGAGTGGGTCCCACATTTTTCGATTTTGACTCCTTAATTGGTCCGTCTCTGATTTTGATGATTTTGGTGTCTAAACGATCGTACTGACGCTGTGATTCTATTTTTGGTAGTGTGGCAACAGTCAAAGGCCGTTCAGAAGGGAAATGCTCCAGCGGAGTGATTTGGAGTGCGAGCGGATTGCCTCCTGGTAGGTTACAGCTTTCCTTCTTTTTAGATTGAGCTGGATTGCGTAAATGCATGCTGATTTGCGTGAATCAGGGTTGGGAAACTAGTATTTCTTCTCTTGTTCTCAGAAACCATGCTTTATGGTTTATTTTTGGGCTGTTTTTGGTTAGTACATGTTATCGGAGGGATTGTTTATGTGTTGTTGCATGCAGACTATCTGTTGACTGTTTTATTGTGTTGGTGTATATTTTCGGCCTTAGAATATGTTAGGCTAGCATTGCCTTAGACCCATGCACGTATTTGACTTTGGTATGTATCCAACGTCGATTCGGATGGACTAGGTCCTTGTAGACCAAAATAGCAGACTTGAGTCTTGCAGTATGAGCCTAGTTTGGGCTTTGGTATTGCTCGTGATCTCTTGGATTCTCTCCCCATTTCTGTGGTGTCGTTTCGTTGTCGGAGGTATTGTGTTTTATTTGTTTTGGATTGGTTCTGTGGTGATGTGGTCGATGGTGGACGGCGATCCATATTGGTTTGTTATTTGAGATACTCTACAGAGTTGATATGCCTTGCGCACTCGTCTGGCTTGGCAGGGCCCTCTGAGTGTTAGCTGGCGCACTCGTCTGGCTAGGCAAGGCCTCCAGAGTGTTAGCCGATTGGGAAATTGGAGATGAGTTATTGAGGTCCTCTTCGGAGTCGACATGCCCCACGCACTCGTCTGGCTAGGGTAGGGCCCCCAGAGTGTTAGCCGATTGGACGATTGGATATTAGGGCCCTTGGGGGAGTCGTTATGCCCTTGGCACTCTGCTAACTAGGTAGGGCCCCCGGGAGTTGCCAGTCGGTTGGGCGGCCCGATTTGGAAGTCAAACTTTTGACTGGGTTGAGTTGGCTGGTTATTTCTGTTGAGTCGGTTGGTGGTTTCTGTTCGCAGTTGGGTTTTCTTTCGATCTCGTATTTTAGCTTTTTTCGTGTACCTGTCGGGCTTATGGGGGTCCGTTCGAGATTTATTTAAACCTGTGCACGAGTATACCTTCTGGGCTTATAGGGGTCTAGCTAGGTTTAGTTTAGCTGTACTTAGATTTACTTTTGGTGTGCTCGTGTGCTTCTTTTCTTATTCGCTTGACCTCTGTGATTGTAGATTCTATCCTTTCAGTTTGTTTTTACCTTTCTTGCTCAGTCGGCCTATGATGCCTACTGGGTACCTATTGTATTGGTACTCATGCTACACTTTGCATCTGTTTTTGTGATGTAGGTCCGATCATTAGTTATCAGCGTTGAGATCGAGCCTGCTGTAGTCTGTTCCGGAGGTGAGGGTGAGCACATGGCGTTCTAAGATTACCTGCCTCCTTCTATACTTATATTTTGGCTTGTCTTTTGCTTTTGAGACATTCTTGTTTCAGTGGTCCACTTTTGGGACTTGTACTCATTTTGTAGTAGCTCTGTACATGTGACTTCCAGGTTCTGGGAGGTATCGCTTGTTGTATATAGTTGATTTCGCTTCCACCTTTCCCTTATGTGTTCCTTATTTATGCTTCCGCTTAGTTGAGGTTAGTTTCCACCCTCAGTCCCATTACGGTTAAGTTTCAGGATAGGGTTTGGCTTGCCTACTGGCGGGTTGGTAGGCACCATCATGACTCGAGGAATCGAGTCATGACAATGAGTCTTGAGGATCGATATGGAGACGTCTGTACTTATATTCGAGAGGCTATGAAGAGTGTTAGGAAACTTTTGTTCATTCATTCTTATCGCGTGTGGTTACCTTCGCTAGTACTGAGTTTCCGCGCGTGGTTTTGGAAGATGCCGAGGACCTGAACTTCTGTTTCCAATGTTAGAGGGGAGGCAGTCCCTGGGGCTGTTGTTGAGACCCTAGCTAGGGATAAAGGTAAGGTCCGAGCTTGAGGCCATTCTCATGGAATGGCACCAGTTAGAGGTCGTGCCCGTAGAGAGGCACTAGCTAGAGGCAGAGCTAGAGAGGCTTCTCCTGAGCCACAGGTTGAGGTTGCTGAGGACCAGCTTCCTCCCGAGTTTGGAGCTCCTTTGTTTCAAGAGACTTTGTTAAGGATGCTAGGTGTGTTAGAGAACTTCTCTCAGGGTGGTGCGATAGGTACACCACAGGGTTCTCAGACGAGAGTAGGGATGCAGACCCCAGGTCAGTAGACTCCAGGTATTCATGATCAGGTGGGTCAGCCACCAGTGGTTCCTGCACTGGATATTGGTGCGCAGATTGCTCATAAAGTTATTTTGACAGCGGCTGATCAACAATGTAATGAGAGGTTTCAGAAGATGAAACCACCTCAGTTTCATAATGGTAAGTGTTTACATCCCTACGTTATTCAAACAAGGTGAAACGTCGTGGTAAGTCAAAGAATAACCAATTAATTTCAATACCAAACCATTAGTCGATTTTTTCCCGATTTGATTCGGTTTACGGTTTGGTTCAATTTTTGGTTCGGTTTGGTACCCCTCCTAATACTAGTTACAAGAGCTCGTGGTAGTACGGGCCCAATATACACTGTTTTTTTGTCTCAATTTATGTGATATAAATAAAATTTGAATAGCCTTTTTAGATTTTTAAAGTTGTTAATTATTGTAATTTATAGTATTTTTTTAATGTAACTTTCAATAATATAAGTAGTTTCTTTTTCCAATTTATGTGACACTAATAGATTTTTTATGTCTTTTAAATTTTTAAGTTGTTAATTATTGTGACTTGTAGTACATTTTATGTTATTTTTAAATAATATATATTACTTACATTGTTCTAATTTATGTTGCACATATAACGTTTTCAGAGTCAATCAAAAGTTTATGTCTTTTAAAATTTTAAATTGTTAATTATTGTGATTTATAATATCTTTTACATAAATTTTAAATAATATAAATTACATTCTCTGTCCTAATTTATGTGCACTAATAAAATTTCAAGAACCATTTAAATTTTTTTAGCATATTTGGTTAAGTAATTTTAAATTTTTATCTAAAATAAATTATATATATTTGTGTGGTCGTAAATTATTTATCTAAACTAAATTATATAAATGCATTTATATGATGGTAAATCATCTCATTAAGTGTAAAAAATAAATATTTATAATTATTATTAACATTGTAAATTTTAAATAGTGTTAATTAAAGTGGTAATAAATCATCCCCATATTTTTGTGAAATCTAAAGAAAAATTACTTTAATAAAGTAACTCTTAATTCCTGTAATACCCTTACTGTTGGAAGCTGTTCTACTAAAGTAATAAAGTAACCCCTAATTCCTTAAACACCCTTATTATTAGAAGGTTCTCTACTTATTCCCATATATATATCAATTATTAGAGATGTTCATGCTATTTTTGCGTATGTTAAATTTGAATATGATAACTAAAAGTAAATGGAGAAAGCACTAATAACTTTGATAAATGAAGACGAAACTTTAATAGTTTGTGATTAATTAATCATTTTATCTTTAATTTATAAACATTGTTTTTGAGTTAATTTTTTTGACCTCAAATTCTCTCAAACATAGCAAAGTATAAGTTGCATACGCAAAACAATTTTATTAAAAAATAATTAATAAGAAAAAAAATTTATACAAAAAAAGCCTTGTAGAAGTGATGAGAGAGAGAGAAAAGTGGCAGGGAAAATGGGGTCCCACAATAAATGTTAGTATGACCTAAGCAAAATATAAAATAGTCAAAACATGTCCAAAATTTTCAAGTAACCTATGGTAATTCCATTTCTCATCCTATGGAGGTTGTTCATTTAATTTGTAATTACAAAATTGTCCCCTGCAACCATAAGCTCCTCAACTTTCTCTACTACCAGAAGCTACTGAAGTTATTGCCTTATATATAAGTAGTAATTCTAAATTCAAAAGTTCATCCAGGCACGGGCCCAACATTTGTTATTTCCTTTGTTTCAATTTATGTGGTACGTATAAAATTAGAAGAGTCAATTGAATTTTTGTTTGACTAAAAATGAAGGTAAGACAAATAAATTGAAACAAAACTATTAAATATAAATAGTGAAAATGATTGGATAGTTTATCATTAAATCACAAAATAAAACAACATCTGTTATTTCATCTGTTTCAATTTATGTAACACATATAAAATTAGTAGAGTCAACTGAATTTTTGTTTGATTTTGAAATATTTTAAATTGTTAAATATTGTGATTTATAGTACTTTTAACGTAAGTTTCAAATAATATATGTTACTTTCTTTGTTTCAATTTATGTAACACATGTGAAAATTTGAGAGTCAATCAAAGTTCATATATTTTTAAAATGTTTAAATTATTAATAATTATGATTATAGTGCTACTTTTCAAATAATATATGTAATTCATATGTCCCGATTTATATGCCATAGGTGAAATTTTGAGAGTTTAAATTAAAGTTATAATATATTTTAAATTATTAATTATTGTGATTTATAGTGCATTTTACGTAATTTAAAAATAATATATGTTATTTATATATCCCGATTTATATGTCATAGGTGAAATTTTTAGAGTTCACGAAATTTTCAATCACTATTTTAAGTTGTGAATTATTGTAATTTATAATATTATATATATATTAATTGAAATCAAATAAGTTAGGACCTTTTCTCAGCCCCACGTGGCCATTAATGAAAAGGAAAACTAATATGCAAGTGCAGTTTAAAGACACCACGAAAAATTCAATTGACCCATAAATTTAGTAAATTCCCAAAATAGCCTCTTGACCCTAAGCTGCTTTCATTCCCTCTTATAATATAAATATAAAGTAATATAATAATATAACGATTTACTATATTAAAAGCATAAAGGTCCTTAACTGAGTTTAGAAGGATCATCAATTTTGAGCAATATTTAATACATCATTGTTGTTAATTTTAAAACAAAACCTCCCTTCCATATTATTAGAGAACTCCCTCTGGTATGCCTTTTTTTTCTTTTAACCTAGATACATAGTTGTTTATCTTGATCCTCCTTAACTGAGTTTAGGAGGGTCATCAATTTTGAGCAATATTTAAGACATCGTTGTTGTTAATTTATATAAAAAAGAGAACTCTCTTCCATATTAGAGAACTCCCTAAGGTATATTTTTTTCTTTTAACCTAGATACATACTTGTTTATCTTGATCATTTGACTAACAATATGTAGTTTTTTCATTCTAATTTATGTGACGGTATTTAAATATTGAGTGTCAAATAATTTTTTTTAGTCACAATTTTATTATTATTTTTAAGTATTTTGAATTGTTAATCATTGTCGTTTATCTTGATCATCTAACCAATAAAGCGATTATATATAGTATTTTCATCTCAATTTATGTGATGATGTTCAAATTTGAGAGCCAAACAGTTTATTTTTTTTACCGTAATTTATATTTCTCTTTTTAAATATTTTAAATTATTAATCATTGTAATTAATGGTACTTTTTACTTAGAGCCCGTTTGGTCATGTAATATAAAATCATGATAGGAAATCATGAGATGGAGTTGACGTTTTGTTTGGACGTGCAATTTGAACTTTTTATATTGTATGCTTTTTCATAAACATAAAAAATCCATAAGTTGTAAAACTATTAAAATTGTCTCAATTCTTTATGCAATCTTACCAAATAAGCAAAAATTCATAAAATCTGACTCATGATTTGGAATTAGCGGCGGTAGTGTTTGCCTTAAAGATTTGGAGACATTACTTATATGGTGTTCATGCAGATGTGTTTATCGACCACAAAAGCTTGAAATATGTGTTCACTCAGAAAGATTTGAATCTTCGTCAAAGAAGATGACTTGAGTTATTGAAAGATTACGATATGAGTGTCCTCTATCATCCCGATAAAGTGAATATGGTGGTGAATGCTCTTAGTCGACTATCGATGGGAAGTGTTGCTCATGTTGAGGATGATAAGAAAAAGTTAGTTTGTGATGTCTATATATTGGCCCGATTGGGTGTTCACTTGGTTGATTTTAATGAAGGTGGTGTTATTGTTCATAATGGATTGGAATCGTCTTTTATATCGGATTTAAAGGCTAAGCAAGATCTCGATCCGATATTAGTTGATTTGAAGAAGTTGGTTTTCGAAAAGGCCATTGAGGCTTTCTCCCAAAGGGGAGATGATGTCCTTCAATATCAAGGTAGGTTATGTGTTCCGAATGTTGATGAGTTGAGAAATTAAATTCTGACAAAAGCTCATAATTCTCAGTATTCTATTCACCCAGGAGCCACCAATATCTACCGTGACTTGCGGAAAGTCTATTGGTGGAATAAAATGAAGAAGGATATTGCGAAATTTGTGGCTAACTGTCTGAGTTGTCAACAAGTAAAACTTGAGCATCAGAAACCGGGTGACTTGCCTCAAAACATTAGTATTCCTACATGGAAGTGGGAAGATTTGAATATGGACTTCATTATGGATTTACCTCACACTCGTTGAAAGTTTGATTCAATTTGCATTATTGTGGACCGAATGATGAAATCGGCTCACTTTCTTCCCGTTAAGACTTCATTCTCATTGAAAGATTACGCCAAGCTTTATATTCGGGAAATGGTAAGCTTGTATGGAGTGCCCTTGTCCATTATCTTCGATCGTGGTACTCAGTTTATATCTCAGTTTTGGAAGTTATTTCAAAAGGGTCTTGCTACTCAAATGAAACTTAGCACGGTTTTCCACCCTCATAGCAATGGACAAGCCGAGCGTACCATTCAAACCTTAGAAGATATGTTAATAGCATGTGTAATTGACTTCAAGGGAAATTGGGATGATCATTTGTCATTGATTGAAGTTGCGTATAATAATAGCTATCATTCTAGCATTGGGATGGCACCATTTGAGGCTCTTTATACTAGGAGGTTTAGGTCTCCTATAGGTTGGTTTGAAGTTGGTGAGGTTGCTTTGATAGGGCCCGAGCTGGTGCATGAGACTACGGAAAAGGTTCAACTTATTTGTGAAAGATTGAAAACGACTCAAAGTCGACAAAAGTCGT
Source organism: Solanum appendiculatum (assembly GCA_018342035.1). Classification (NCBI taxonomy): domain Eukaryota; kingdom Viridiplantae; phylum Streptophyta; class Magnoliopsida; order Solanales; family Solanaceae; genus Solanum; species Solanum appendiculatum. The sequence continues at coordinate 2,935 of JAGDQO010002006.1, read as the reverse complement.
ATGCCAATGTTAGAAGAAGAGAACTCGAATTTGATGTTGATGATTGGATCTACTTGAAAATTTCACCCATGAAGGGTGTAATGAGATTTAGAAAGAAAGGGAAGTTAGTCCATGTTATGTGAGCCCATATCAAATTTTAAGACGTGTTGGCAAAGTTGCTTATGAACTAGAGTTGCCTACTGATTTAGTATAGGTACATCCAGTATTCCATGTCTCTTTATTGAAGAAGTGTTTGGAGATCCGACGTCCATAGTGAATTTAGAAGGTTTGAGAGTTAAAGAGAATATTTCCTATAAAGAGGTTCTGATTCGAATTTTAGACAGACAAGTTTGAAAGTTGAGAAACAAAGAAGTTGCTTTCGTGAAGGTTCTTTGGAGGAATCAATTAGTAGTGGGTGCTACTTGGGAGGCTGAAATCAATATGATGTCCTGGTATCCTGACCTCTTTCCCTCTGCTCCTAGTCAAGCTTGAGGTATTAGTTTCTCATGGTTCATTCTTTTAGATTCATTTGTTTTAGTCATTCTCATGTTTCCATATGCATGCATGTTCATGAAAAACTTGATTTTGATGTTATGATTTAGCTTGGAGTGATTCTCCATGTTTATGTGCATTTTTATGAGACTTGCATTCATGTTGGGTTGTTAGTTTCTCTCCTACTCTATTCATGCTAGCTTGAATCTCATTCGAGGATGAATGTTCCCAAGGGGGAGATAATGTAACACCTCAGAAATTTAAAAGTTGAAAAGGAAAGAAAAGTGTAGAAATTCCTCTGAGGTAGTGGTCTACGAGACTGACCTATAGACCATAGGAAGTCCTACAAGTCGTAGGGAGGGAGTTGTAAGACCCAGAGTTGAGTTTGGAAAATTAAGTTTCCAAAGTTTGACCCATGACTTGGCAGGACGAACAGTAGAAGCGTAGATGGCACTCGTATGAGGGATTCTGAGATTTGATTTAGGACCTCAGATCTGCGGAAGATTTTGGCGGTTTATAGTTGGTTCTACAGGTTGTAGGGTTGTCTCATAGAAAGGTCCCATACTTAGAGAAATTTTGGACTTGAGCTGGAGTTCTACGGACGCGGTCTACGGACCGTAGACTGAAAGACGGACTGTAGGAAGGTCTCATGGGAAATGATTGAAATTTTGGGTTTCTGAAGTTGATTCCACAGTTGACTAGTACGGGCCGTAGGTCCAAACCGTAGGAACCATCCGACATTTATTTTTAAGGGACTTTTCCTATGCATTAAATGCATATACTACGTCATTTTACCCCTATTTCTAAGTCCTTTAACTACCCTTCTCCCCCAAAAAGTTCTCCAACTCTCTCATTCACTCAAAACCCCCAAATCCTCTCCAAGGTTTTCTTCAAAAATTCTCTCTCAACATCAAGGAAGGAGAACCTAGGGTTTCCAAATCAAGTCTCCTTTTTCACCACTACTTTTGGGCTTTGAATAGCAAGGTATGCAGGGTTTCATCAATGAGTTCCATTCACCCATTGAGCCCCAAAGATTTTCTATTCTCCAAGTTTAAATTCATCAATTTGATTAGGTTTTCATTTAATTCTTCATGGGTTCAAATTTTGTTGATTCAATTGTTCAATTTTGATCTCATTATGTTTGTTTTGACTCAATTACATGTTTTTCCATTGATTTCATATTAACCCATGCAATTTTCATGATTTTGACTATGAACTCTTAAAGGTATGAATTTATGAAGAAGCTATGAATTTATGAATGATGTTTTCATGAAAGTTATGCATGCTTTATGATAGAAAAGGTTTTATAATCTAACTCATCACCGAGAGAGCTTTGAGGTGAAGGCTCAAATAGGGTAGTCTCTAGTAGCAACCTCTAGTTCCAAACTACGTGCCCCCGTAGGATTATCTTAAATGACCTAGCTAGTGGATCCACAAATAACATATGATATGATACGGAGTTCTACCTTGGCAAGTGGACACTCCCTTCTCGATGTGGGAGTTACATCGGATTCCATGTTATTGCTCGCATTGTCTATTATCGGTTAAAGCTAATATCTCACAAAATGAACTAAGTTGCTTTTAAAGGTTTTATGAAGCTTTCATTATGATTTTCAAAATGCATTGACCATGTTCATGATTTACGATTCTTCTTTAAATGATTTCACTATGTTTAGCTTGGTCATGCATATCATGTTTTCAATTATGTCCCCTTTATGACCATGTTTCTTGTTTTTATGCATATCCCTCATACTTAGTACATTTCATGTACTAATGCATACTTGTGCCGACATTGTTTAATAATGTAGGGTGTGACACTTCCTCTCCTTCCGCTCGTGGCTAGTTGATTGTTCTAAGGATTTGAAGAGTTGGTGAGTACTCATATTCCGAGGACCATGGCACCTTTACTTGCTTTCTTATGTTTTAGTTTTCAGACATTTTATGTGGTGTACGGGTTGGTACTTGATTGTGCTAACGCATACTCTTGCCTACATTGACTTGTTAATATAGGGCTTGGCGATTCTCCATCCACTCGTGGCTAGGCTTAGTAGTAGAATTGTTGAAGACTTGGTGAGTCCTCACCCATTCGAGGACGTAGCCTAGTTGTTCTTACTTTTATGTCCTTTTGTTTTTGCATTGTATTGGGTTACGTCCCAAAATCTTATTTCTGATTCTTATGTTAGATTGACTTTGAGACATGAGATGTAGACTTCCGCTATTTTCTTAAAAGCTTTGATATGAAATTGTCTTTTGAACCTCTAAATCTCTATGATCTTGTATGTATGCTAAGTAGCTTGTATGAGGCCTTTCGGGGTCTTGTATGGCATGTCTCGTCTAGAGGTTACCTTGGGTCGTGATATGGTTTTTGGCTTAGCGTTATTATCCTTGCTTAAGATTGGTAGTGATGAACTTAGGCTAGGTTTGAGCCTTGGGTGCTTTGTTGTGGGATATACTGCCCTTACAG
>JAGDQO010002005.1:0-14436 GCA_018342035.1 Solanum appendiculatum | reverse complement strand
ATGAAAAACTTATCCGTAGAGATAATGACAAAGGAAAAGTTACTGGTGTGGATTTTTTTTTTTTTTTCCCTAAAGTTTTTTATCAAGAAATCCCTGGTAGTCCTACAGCCAGTGAAATGGAACCACCTCCAAATCAAAAAGATTCTATACCTGATCATTTAAAGATGATCAAATCTGAAAAGGATTTTATTCCTAATCCTCAGACTCTGCAAGAATCTTGGACTCCTCCTCATAACCAAATCAACAGAGATTGGTATAAGGCTACTTATACTCTCAAAGAAAGAGAGAATTTTGCAAACTCTTGGATGTTGGATATGAAAAGAATCCAATGTGAAATAGATTTCTTCAAATGGTTTGAAATGACCCGCAAAATTGATAATCAGAAAGACTCTCTTAAAGTCATTATCAATAAATGGTATACTGCTTCAAACAAGGTTGTTGAAAGCATTACTCCTCCTCTTGAAGGAATAAATATCCCTATTTTCGGAATTATTATAAAAGCTTCTCCTTTCAAAATCCTCTCTGAAGAAAAACCTTCTGTCCTTGCTACCAATCTTGAAATCAACAAGATTATAGAACAGAATAATTATACAAATCAAATTCTTCATGTAGTTTCTAGACAAATTGAAGACTCCAAAGAAAGAGCCTCTTTTTCAGGAAGGCCTGTCCCTCTATCTTCTACAAACATGAGTCAGAAAATAGACCCAAATCCTATATTCAAGATCAATGAATTTTCCAGAGAAAATTATCCTAAGCTCAAAAATACCTTTGATATATCTGACAATATTTTAGATAAAATCAATGAAAAACTTGCCAATTTCTCTATATCGGGGAAAAATAAGAAAGCCTCTTCCATTCCTACTACAGAAGAATTTCGTCAATCCGTTATTGGTGGTAAAAAAGTTGCTACCATAAAAGAGAAAGATGATCTTGTCCAAAAACTATCCAATGATAGATTTCATAACAGAAAAAACTATCATAAAAGACCTTCCTTCCCTGATCTCCAGTATGAGGAAAATGCTTTTCTCTCCACTTCTTCTCATGAAGGAAGTAGTATTACTGAATGGAACATAGATGGTCTTGCAGAACATCAAATATACAACAAGCTCCACGAGATGGGAATAGCAATCACAGCTTATAAAATAAGAAATTCATATGATAAGGAAGCTGCTTCTATGATTGTTGCAGGATTTACTGGTATGATTAAACATTGGTGGGATAATTATGTTTCAGAAGAAACTAAGAAAATTATCTATGAAGCTCATGCTACTGAGATAGTCGTTAAGATGGAGGGAACTACTGAAGTTCCAACTGAAGTGGTTAAAGAAGATGCATGTGCTACCCTTCTATACCACATTGCCAAACATTTTATAGGAGAACCAAAATTGTTTCAGGATAGGAGTCTCCAAATCCTTAACAATATTAGTTGTCCTTCCTTAGATGATTTCACCTGGTATAAGTATAATTTTATGCAAAAGGTTATGATTAGACCAGACTGTAACTTAGACTTTTGGAAAGAAAGATTTGTTAGCGGTCTCCCTCCTCTCTTTGCCGATAAGGTAAGAACCAAAATCCAAGATAGGAATGATGGAAAATTCCTTATGATCAAATGACATATGGTGATCTTATTAGTGTAATAAACACTGTAGGATTAGAACTTTGCACAGACATTAAGTTGAAGCATCAACTTAAAAAGGAAAAATCTTCGTCTAGAAGAGAATTGGGAAGTTTCTGCCAAGACTTCGGATTTGTTACTTTACCCCCTCCTTCTAGGAAACTTAGAAAGGAAAGCAAAGATAGCAAGAAAACTCATCGCAGCAAGTCTAGAAGAACTTCTGATAAGGAATATAAGAAATCTTCAAAAAGAAGAAAAGGACGAAAAGGATTTAAGAAATCCAAAGAGGATGTATGTTGGACATGTGGGAAAACTGGCCATAGAGCTAATGAATGCAGATCTGGCAAACAAAAGAAAATCAACAGTCTGGAGATTGATGATGAAACCAAAGAAAAACTCTTTTCTATCCTCGAAGAACCTTTGTCTGATTCTTCAAACAACTCTGCTGAATATAGCGACGAAGAAAATATCAACGTTGACTACGATTCAGATTCTAGCCAATCCGGTAGAGATTGTAACTGCACAGAAGCTTTCTGTGTCTGTGAAAGTATTCCTCAAATTAGAGTCCTCAGTAACGATTCCAAAGAAGCTCTCTTTGACATTATTGAGCATATTGATAATGAAGAAGCGAGAAAAAAATATCTTGTAGAACTCAAGAACCTCATTCTCAACCAAAAGGAAAAGCCTAAAGCTCGCCCTATGGTTGAATCCTTCAGCATGAAACAAATCATGAACAGGTTCGAAAGAAATGCCGAACCCTCAATATCTGATCTTCATTTAGAAGTCAAAACTCTTAAAGAAGAAATCAGAGACATTAAGTTTAGACTTGGAAAGGTCGAAACTGATGCCATTGCTGATAAAATCTTAAAGGAGATTGACAAGCAAGACTTCAATGAAGAAGCTGATGAAGAACAAAAGGATAATCTTGATTATCCTCCTTTCAACACAGATCTTTCTGCTGAACCAACTCCTAATATCGCAACTACCTCTAGCCCAGGTATCGACGTTATTACTTCTGTTAGACCCCAGAGTCATCATATTCCTATCAAAATTGTTGTTAGTAAGAATTTTGTTATTAATAAAATTGCTTTGCTCGACAGTGGTGCAGATAGAAATTGCATTGTTAAGGGGATTGTTCCTACAAAGTACTTAGAGAAAAGTACTTCCAAATTATATTCTGCTACTGGCGAATTGCTAAAAATTAATTATAAGCTTTCTAAAGCTCATATTTGCAATAACAATATTTGTTTGACCAATGATTTTATTATCACTGAAGATATTAATGAAGACATCATTCTTGGAATTCCTTTTATCTCTCAGATAAAACCTTTCATTACTAATCTTAATGGTATTACTACTTCCATTCTGGGAAAAGAGTTACATTTTCCATTTGTCAAAACTCTTTCCCAAGATGAAAGTAATTTTATCAGAGATAAGACTGTTTTTAGAATAAACTCTTTATCTCAACATGTTAATTTTCTCAAAGAAGAAATAAAAATTAAAAAAATTGAGCAAATTTTAAAAACCCCGGAGATAGAAGTTAAAATATCCAATCTTCATAAAAAATTCGAAAATGAAATTTGCTCTGATTTTCCAAATGCATTCTGGGAAAGAAAAAAGCATATTGTGGATTTGCCTTACATTGATGGATTTAATGAACAGGCTATCACTACTAAGGCTAGACCTATTCAAATGAATCATGAATTACTTGATTATTGTAAAATAGAAATTGATAATTTATTAAAAAATAAAATTATTAATGTATCTAAATCTCCTTGGAGTTGCTCTGCTTTCTATGTCAACAATAGTGCTGAAAAAGAAAGAGGAGCACCTAGACTCGTTATTAATTATAAGCCTTTAAATGCTGTTTTAAAATGGATTAGGTATCCTATACCTAATAAAAGAGATTTGTTAAAAAGAACTTATAAGGCTAATGTCTATAGTAAGTTTGATATGAAATCTGGTTTTTGGCAAATACAGATTGCTGATAAAGATAAATATAAAACTGCTTTCAATGTCCCGTTTGGACAATATGAATGGAATGTCATGCCTTTTGGGTTAAAAATGCCCCATCTGAATTTCAAAATATTATGAATAACATTTTTAATGATTATAGCTACATGTCGATTGTTTATATTGATGATGTGCTTATCTTCTCTGATGATATTGATTCTCATTTTAAGCATCTTAATACTTTCTTTAAGATTGTTAAGATAAATGGCCTAGTAGTCAATGCTAAGAAGATTAAGCTTTTCCAAACCGCAATCAGATTTTTAGGCCATGACCTTTATCAAGGAAGTTATAAACCTATTTGTAGAGCCATCGAGTTCTCATCCAAATTCCCTGATGAAATTATTGACAAAACCCAATTGCAGAGATTTTTGGGAAGCTTAAACTATGTGGCTGATTTCATACCTAAAGTCAGACAAACCTGTGAACCTTTATATAAAAGGCTTAAGAAGACTCCAATTCCTTGGGGAATTGAACAAACTCAGGCAGTTATAGCCATTAAGAAATTAGTTCAAAGTCTTCCATGTCTAGGTATTCCTAATCCTAATGACTTTATGATCGTAGAAACCGATGCGTCAGATATTGGTTATGGAGGTATTCTTAAACAAAGAAAATCCTCAGAATCCCCTGAACAATTAGTTAGGTTCACTTCTGGTATCTGGAATTCTGCCCAGAAGAATTATTCCACTGTTAAAAAGGAAATCTTGTCTATAGTGCTATGTATCACAAAATTTCAAGATGACTTAATTAATAAAGAATTTTTATTAAGAGTTGATTGTAAATCAGCTAAAGAAATTTTGCAAAAAGATGTAAAAAATCTTGTTTCAAAACAAATATTTGCTAGATGGCAAGCTCTATTATCTAGCTTTGATTTTCAAATAGATTTTATAAAAGGAGAAAATAACTCTTTACCTGATTTTCTAACAAGAGAATTTTTACAGGGAAAAAATGAGGCCTTTCAAGCCTAATACTCCTTCGAAAGAAGGAAAACCTCTGACGAAACCATTCGTCTTACCTCCAATGACACCGGCAAAAACCCCACAAAGACCGGTATTTGACAATAGATTCACTATGTTGGCAGACTATCCCAAATTGCCTGCTCCTCCTCCCAATCCTACCAAGTTGATACAATTAAGGCCAAACAGACCTTTAACTCCAGGAGCTTCAAGCTCTAATGTCCAAACCAAAGACAATTATACTATGAAGACCCCTGAGTCTTTTGCCCAAGCTGTTAAGCCTGAAATACTTACTCCCACTCCTACTCAAACTTCTATTCCAAAAGAAGAAAAATTTGATTTTGTAACAACCCAAATGTTACCTCTACTTGCTTTAGATAGAGAATTTGAAAACTTTGAAGTTAGTACTCTTATCAAGCCCTGCTACACGGATGGCAACTTTGTTGATACAGACTGTTCCTACAAAACCAGAAAGTTTTATGAAGCTATTTTGGTAGATACCGAATCCATCGAGATTGAACATAACAGGGATGATCAAAACCCTGACTTTATCAGATACTCCAGATTCACAATCAAGAGAATCTTGTCTCCGTTCGAATGGTATACGGATCATTTACACACTCCAGTGTCATTAACAATGCCTCATAGGCCACAAACTTACAATTGGCATGATTACAAATCAGCCTGGTTTAATTTCATGTACCTCCGACCAAGACATACTTGGTTTGTCAAATATTGCCCCCAGGTAATTAAATCAATTATTCCTAAATGGTTCTACGAATGGTGGAACATCTTTGGGGGAAATCTGCAGATATTGCCACAACAATTCCACGTCAAGTTCAGTGAGTTTCAGAATAATTCAGAGATATCTACTCTCCCAGAGTATATTAAATTATGTAAGTTCTTTATTCAGAAAAGAATTTCTTATATTATTTCTTGGAATTTTACCAAGGTAGAAATAGATAAAATCCGTTTCTTAGCTAAAGAGGTTATGATCAAAGGATGGACTCCCAAGCCAGTTGGAAGACCCATCGTTAATACTCCAGTTGTCAGACCTGGTAAAACCAAGACTTCAAAAGAAGAACTCAAAGCTAAGCTTAAAAAAGCTATGGATAATCTTGAAGATTATACAGAAACACAAATCATGCAACTCGTCAGTGATGCAGCATCTTCGGGCAGCAGTAATGGAGACATGTGCGACCTAAAAGGAATTGCACAGTCTTATGTGGACCCTGATTATGAATAGCAACTTGACTCTTCAGAAAAGTAGAGGCCAAAGGTCGGAATTACTTTTCAAAAGGAGACATTTTACTATTCCTAAAAAGGAATCTAATACTTTACTTTTACTTTAAGTAAAAGCTAGCCCCACTCAACCGACAATGGACGGTCAAATAATGTAAAGAGCATCTTCTTACTCTATAAAAGAAGGGACTCTCTCATTAGTGAAGGGATCAGTCATTGTACCCAATACTGAAAACCTCTCTCTTTCTCCCTATGTTTTTAATGCTTCCGCCTGTAGCTCTTTCATGTTGATGTTCATATAAATAAAAATCTGTGAGTTTTTATTAATCTCTTTTGTTCTTCGTATAAATCTTGTCGTATTTTACTAATACAACTTCGGAGGATTACCGCCGATCCGTTATTGGTATCAGAGCCATGTTGGCAGTATACGTACCTAGCATGAGCAGCTAAGTACATATACTGTCTGGGGCATGACAAAATTTATATTAATTTATGAATTGATTATTTAAGCTTTGATTAATCTATTTTAATATTTTAATATGTTAATTGATATTATGTTCTTAATCTTGTTTCTATAACTGGTGTGAGGTGTTCATTCTTCTCTAAGTGTGTGAGGTAACCGAATAATACCCGGTTCATACGTTGGCTAGCCGAATTGAATAGGTCGTCAAGCTAGGAGAGCGTTAGACCTTGTATGGTGATCCCGTAGCCAAGATAACTCTAGAGAAAGAACAGATGTAAAACCAAGAGAACCTCCCTTAGAAACTAAGATCTAGATCTTTAATATCTCTTTGCATATTTTTATATTATTATTGATTGATCATGCTTGAATTATCTGTTTATATTTGATATAATTTTGTCTATAAGTCCTTAAGACAGTATCGTTTAAAAATGGAAACCAACCAGCATATTTTAAACAGTGTTAATTTATCCTCCCAAGCAACTAAGATTGCTAAGCTTGAAAATGATCTTCAAAACTGGAATATACCAGAAGAACCTTTTAAAGCTATTTATCATTTAGGTAAATTTAATTTATTTGTTAATCACAATATTAAAACTTGTGAATCAACTGTTGCTATTAATAATTCTCTTGAAATTATTCGTTTGTTGAATGCTAACGATATTAATCGTTATAAAAATAAATTCAATTATTTGCATATTGGTTTAGTGCAAGTTGCTGTTAAGCCCCTGTTCAGGAAAGGCTTAGATATTCCTATTTGTGTCCTCCTTAGAGATGACAGATTTCTTAATTTTGATGATTCGCTGTTAGGTGTTCTTCAAAGTAATCTAGCCGATGGCCCGGTTTACTTTAATTGTTATCCTAACTTTTCAATAGACATTAATGATCCTAATGTCATGGACTCTTTGACACTCAATGTCAAAACTAAAAATCTTAATAGCAAAGCCAATACTCGAGAAATAGCGATTATTTACAGAGTATATTATCGGCTTATGTCTACTACTCTTGCACCAAAGGCTCGAATTGAGAGCCAAAAGGGTGTAACCATGCTTATGGAGGCCAATCATGAGCATAGTTCAATATTCGTCCCTAGATTGATCAATTGGAATGACATTCTGTCTAACGATGAATGGCATTTTGATGCAATCACTCAACCCTTTTCCTCTCATTCAGAGAGATCTCGTATTGAAAGGGTAATTCAATACCCTGATGGTTCTATAGATCTAAAATTCCTTGAGAATTCTTTATCCAGAACTGCTTCTAGAAGAGCGTCTTGTTCGTCTGTCCCAGCTAGGATGGCTCCTTATTCGCCATCTGCTCCTTCGAGGACTGCTCCTCACCCACCCTCTTCTTCAAAAACCCCGGAGGATGATGAAGATGAAAAACTTATCCGTAGAGATAATGACAAAGGAAAAGTTACTGGTGTGGATTTTTCGGGAAATGTCCCTAAAGTTTTTTATCAAGAAATCCCTGGTAGTCCTACAGCCAGTGAAATGGAACCACCTCCAAATCAAAAAGATTCTATACCTGATCATTTAAAGATGATCAAATCTGAAAAGGATTTTATTCCTAATCCTCAGACTCTGCAAGAATCTTGGACTCATCCTCATAACCAAATCAACAGAGATTGGTATAAGGCTACTTATACTCTCAAAGAAAGAGAGAATTTTGCAAACTCTTGGATGTTGGATATGAAAAGAATCCAATGTGAAATAGATTTCTTCAAATGGTTTGAAATGACCGGCAAAATTGATAATCAGAAAGACTCTCTTAAAGTCATTATCAATAAATGGTATACTACTTCAAACAAGGTTGTTGAAAGCATTACTCCTCCTCTTGAAGGAATAAATATCCCTATTTCCGGAACTATTATAAAAGCTTCCCCTTTCAAAATCCTCTCCGAAGAAAAACCTTCTGTCCTTGCTACCAATCTTGAAATTAACAAGATTATAGAACAGAATAATTATACAAATCAAATTCTTCATGTTGTTTCCAGACAAATTGAAGATTCCAAAGAAAGAGCCTCTTTTTCAGGAAGGCCTGTCCCTCTATCTTCTACAAACATGAGTCAGAAAATAGACCCAAATCCTATATTCAAAATCAATGAATTTTCCAGAGAAAATTATCCTAAGCTCAAAAATACCTTTGATATATCTGACAATATTTTAGATAAAATCAATGAAAAACTTGCCAATTTCTCTATATCGGGAAAAAATAAGAAAACCTCTTCCATCCCTACTACAGAAGAATTTCGTCAATCCGTTATTGGTGGTAAAAAAGTTGCTACCATAAAAGAAAAAGATGATCTTGTCCAAAAACTCTCCAATGATAGATTTCATAACCGAAAAAACTATCATAAAAGACCTTCCTTCCCTGATCTCCAGTATGAGGAAAATGCTTTTCTCTCCACTTCTTCTCATGAAGGAAGTAGTATTACTGAATGGAACATAGATGGTCTTGCAGAACATCAAATATACAACAAGCTCCACGAGATGGGAATAGCAATCACAGCTTATAAAATAAGAAATTCATCTGATAAGGAAGCTGCTTCTATGATTGTTGCAGGATTTACTGGTATGATTAAACATTGGTGGGATAATTATGTTTCAGAAGAAACTAAGAAAATTATCTATGAAGCTCATGCTACTGAGATAGTAGTTAAGATGGAAGGAACTACTGAAGTTCCAACTGAAGTGGTTAAAGAAGATGCATGTGCTACCCTTCTATACCACATTGCTAAACATTTTATAGGAGAACCAAAATTGTTTCAGGATAGGAGTCTCCAAATCCTTAACAATATTAGTTGTCCTTCTTTAGATGATTTCACCTGGTATAAGTATAATTTTATGCAAAAGGTTATGATTAGACCAGACTGTAACTTAGACTTTTGGAAAGAAAGATTTGTTAGCGGTCTCCCTCCTCTCTTTGCCGATAAGGTAAGAACCAAAATCCAAGATAGGAATGATGGAAAAATTCCTTATGATCAAATGACATATGGTGATCTTATTAGTGTAATAAACACTGTAGGATTAGAACTTTGCACAGACATTAAGTTGAAGCATCAACTTAAAAAGGAAAAATCTTCGTCTAGAAGAGAATTGGGAAGTTTCTGCCAAGACTTCGGATTTGTTACTTTAACCCCTCCTTCTAGAAAAATTAGAAAGGAAAGCAAAGATAGCAAGAAAACTCATCGCAGCAAATCTAGAAGAACTTCTGATAAGGAATATAAGAAATCTTCAAAAAGAAGAAAAGGACGAAAAGGATTTAAGAAATCCAAAGAGGATGTATGTTGGACTTGTGGAAAATCTGGCCATAGAGCTAGTGAATGCAGATCTGGAAAACAGAAGAAGATCAACAGTCTTGAAATAGACGAGGCAACAAAAGAAAAACTTTTTTCTATTCTTGAAGAAACGGATCGGCGGTAATCCTCCGAAGTTGTATTAGTAAAATACGACAAGATTTATACGAAGAACAAAAGAGATTAATAAAAACTCACAGATTTTTATTTATATGAACATCAACATGAAAGAGCTACAGGCGGAAGCATTGAAAACATAGGGAGAGAGAGAGAGAGGTTTTCAGTATTGGGTACAATCACTGATGCCTTCACTCATGAGAGAGTCTCTTCTTTTATAGAGTAAGAAGATGCTCTTTACATTATTTGACCGTCCATTGTCGGTTGAGTGGGGCTAGCTTTTACTTAAAGTAAAAGTAAAGTATTAGATTCCTTTTTAGGAATAGTAAAATGTCTCCTTTTGAAAAGTAATTCCGACCTTTGGCCTCTACTTTTCTGAAGAGTCAAGTTGCTATTCATAATCAGGGTCCACATAAGCCTGTGCAATTCCTTTTAGGTCGCACATGTCTCCATTACTGCTGCCCGAAGATGCTGCATCACTGACGAGTTGCATGATTTGTTGTTCTGTATAATCTTCAAGATTATCCATAGCTTTTTTAAGTTTAGCTTTAAGTTCTTCTTTTGAAGTCTTGGTTTTACCAGGTTTGACAACTGGAGTATTAACGATGGGTCTTCCAACTGGCTTGGGAGTCCATCCTTTGATCATAACCTCTTTAGCTAAGAAACGGATTTTATCTATTTCTACCTTGGTAAAATTCCAAGAAATAATATAAGAAATTCTTTTCTGAATAAAGAACTTACATAATTTAATATACTCTGGGAGAGTAGAAATCTCCGGATTATTCTGAAACTCACTGAACTTGACGTGGAATTGTTGTGGCAATATCTGCAGATTTCCCCCAAAGATGTTCCACCATTCGTAGAACCATTTAGGAATAATTGATTTAATTACCTGGGGCAATATTTGACAAACCAAGTATGTCTTGGTCGGAGGTACATGAAATTAAACCAGGCTGATTTGTAATCATGCCAATTGTAAGTTTGTGGCCTATGAGGCATTGTTAATGACACTGGAGTGTGTAAATGATCCGTATACCATTCGAACGGAGACAAGATTCTCTTGATTGTGAATCTGGAGTATCTGATGAAGTCAGGGTTTTGATCATCCCTGTTATGTTCAATCTCGATGGATTCGGTATATACCAGAATAGCTTCATAAAATTTTCTGGTTTTGTAGGAACAGTCTGTATCAACAAAGTTGCCATCTGTGTAGCGAGGCTTGATAAGAGTACTAACTTCAAAGTTTTCAAATTCTCTATCTAAAGCAAGTAGAGGTAACATTTGGTTTGTTACAAAATCAAATTTTTCTTCTTTTGGAATAGAAGTTTGAGTAGGAGTGGGGGTAAGTATTTCAGGCTTAACAGCTTGGGCAAAAGACTCAGGGGTCTTCATAGTATAATTGTCTTTGGTTTGGACATTAGAGCTTGAAGCTCCTGGAGTTAGAGGTCTGTTTGGCCTTAATTGTATCAACGTGGTAGGATTGGGAGGAGGAAGAGCAGGCAATTTGGGATAGTCTGCCAACATAGTGAATCTATTGTCAAATACCGGTCTTTGTGGGGTTTTTGCCGGTGTCATTGGAGGTAAGACGAATGGTTTCGTCAGAGGTTTTCCTTCTTTCGAAGGAGTATTAAGCTTGAAAGGCCTCATTCTTTCCCTGTAAAAATTCTCTTGTTAGAAAATCAGGTAAAGAGTTATTTTCTCCTTTTATAAAATCTATTTGAAAATCAAAGCTAGATAATAGAGCTTGCCATCTAGCAAATATTTGTTTTGAAACAAGATTTTTTACATCTTTTTGCAAAATTTCTTTAGCTGATTTACAATCAACTCTTAATAAAAATGCTTTATTAATTAAGTCATCTTGAAATTTTGTGATACATAGCACTATAGACAAGATTTCCTTTTTAACAGTGGAATAATTCTTCTGGGCAGAATTCCAGATTCCAGAAGTGAACCTAACTAATTGTTCAGGGGATTCTAAGGATTTTCTTTGTTTAAGAATATCTCCATAACCAATATCTGACGCATCGGTTTCTACGATCATAAAGTCATTAGGATTAGGAATACCTAGACATGGAAGACTTTGAACTAATTTCTTAATGGCTATAACAGCCTGAGTTTGTTCAATTCCCCAAGGAATTGGAGTCTTCTTAAGCCTTTTATCTAAAGGTTCACAGGTTTGTCTGACTTTTGGTATGAAATCAGCCACATAGTTTAAGCTTCCCAAAAATCTCTGCAATTGGGTTTTGTCAATAATTTCATCAGGGAATTTGGATGAGAACTCGATGGCTCTACAAATAGGTTTATAGCTTCCTTGATAAAGATCATGACCTAAGAATCTAATCTTAGTTTGAAAAAGCTTAATCTTCTTGGCACTGACTACTAAACCATTTATCTTAACAATCTTAAAGAAAGTATTAAGATGCTTGAAATGAGAATCAATGTCATCAGAGAAGATAAGCACATCATCAATATAAACAATGGACATGTAGCTATAATTATTGAAAATGTTATTCATGATATTTTGAAATTCAGATGGGGCATTTTTTAACCCAAAAGGCATGACATTCCATTCATATTGGCCAAACGGGACATTGAAAGCAGTTTTATATTTATCTTTATCAGCAATTTGTATTTGCCAAAAACCAGATTTCATATCAAACTTACTATAGACATTAGCCTTATAAGTTCTTTTTAACAAATCTCTTTTATTAGGTATAGGATACCTAATCCATTTCAAAACAGCATTTAAAGGTTTATAATTAATAACGAGTCTAGGTGCTCCTCTTTCTTTTTCAGCACTATTGTTAACATAGAAAGCAGAGCAACTCCAAGGAGATTTAGAAACATTAATAATTTTATTTTTTAATAAATTATCAATTTCTATTTTACAATAATCAAGTAATTCATGATTCATTTGAATAGGTCTAGCCTTAGTAGAAATAGCCTGTTCATTAAATCCATCAATGTAAGGCAAATCCACAATATGCTTTTTTCTTTCCCAGAATGCATTTGGAAAATCAGAGCAAATTTCATTTTCGAATTTTTTATGAAGATTGGATATTTTAACTTCCATCTCCGGGGTTTTTAAAATTTGCTCAAATTTTTTAATTTTTATTTCTTCTTTGAGAAAATTAACATGTTGAGATAAAGAGTTTATTCTAAAAACGGTCTTATCTCTGATAAAATTACTTTCATCTTGAGAAAGAGTTTTAACAAATGGAAAATGTAACTCTTTTCCCAGAATGGAAGTAGTAATACCATTAAGATTAGTAATGAAAGGTTTTATCTAAGAGATAAAAGGAATTCCAAGAATTATGTCTTCATTAATATCTTCAGTGATAATAAAATCATTGGTCAAACAAATATTGTTATTGCAAATATGAGCTTTAGAAAGCTTATAATTAATTTTTAGCAATTCGCCAGTAGCAGAATATAATTTGGAAGTACTCTTCTCTAAGTACTTTGTAGGAACAATACCCTTAACAATGCAATTTCTATCTGCACCACTGTCGAGCAAAGCAATTTTATTAATAACAAAATTCTTACTACCAACAATTTTGATAGGAATATGATGACTCTGAGGTCTAACAGAAGTAATAACATCGATACCTGGACAAGAGGTAGTCGCGATATCAGGAGTAGGTGTGGCAGAAAGATCAATATTAAAAGGAGGATAATCTAGGTTATCCTTTTCAGGGATATCATCTATTTCTTCATCGAGATTTTGTTTATCAATCTCTTTGAGGATTTTATCAGTAATGACATCAGTTTCGACTTTCCCAAGTCTAGATTTAATGTCTTTGATTTCTTCTTTGAGAGTCTTAACTTCTCTATGAAGATCAGAAATAGTAGGTTCAGCATTTCTTTCGAACCTATTCATGATTTGTTTCATGCTGAAAGGTTCAACCATAGTACGAGCTTTAGGTTTTTCCTTTTGGTTGAGAATAAGATTCTTGAGTTCTACAAGATATTTTTTCCTAGCTTCTTCATTATCAATATGTTCGATAATGTCGAAGAGAGCTTCTTTAGAGTCGTTACTAAGGACTCTGATTTGAGGAATAGTTTCACAAACACAGAAAGCCTCAGTACAATTGCAATCTTTTCCTGATTGACTAGAATCTGAATCATAATCGACGTTGATATCTTCTTCGTCGCTATATTCAGCAGAGTTATTTGAAGAATCGGATAAAGGTTCTTCAAGAATAGAAAAAAGTTTTTCTTTTGTTGCCTCGTCTATTTCAAGACTGTTGATCTTCTTCTGTTTTCCAGATCTGCATTCACTAGCTCTATGGCCAGATTTTCCACAAGTCCAACATACATCCTCTTTGGATTTCTTAAATCCTTTTCGTCCTTTTCTTCTTTTTGAAGATTTCTTATATTCCTTATCAGAAGTTCTTCTAGACTTGCTGCGATGAGTTTTCTTGCTATCTTTGCTTTCCTTTCTAAGTTTCCTTGAAGGAGGGGTTAAAGTAACAAATCCGAAGTCTTGGCAGAAACTTCCCAATTCACTTCTAGACGAAGATTTTTCCTTTTTAAGTTGATGCTTCAACTTAATGTCTGTGCAAAGTTCTAATCCTACAGTGTTTATTACACTAATAAGATCACCATATGTCATTTGATCATAAGGAATTTTTCCATCATTCCTATCTTGGATTTTGGTTCTTACCTTATCGGCAAAGAGAGGAGGGAGACCGCTACCAAATCTTTCTTTCCAAAAGTCTAAGTTACAGTCTGGTCT